>UELV01100212.1:1618-40115 GCA_900490015.1 Megastigmus stigmatizans
TTTGAAAAAAAAAACTGATGAAAAAAGGATGAAATAAATGAAACAAGCATGCTAGTTATTTATGGCACCACAAAGCAAACAGTGGCGCGTAACTTTGAAAAATTTTCGGTCAAAAACACTCTGGGGTCTTTCGGACCCCCAGTGTCATGTAAGGGTTAATACCGTATCTCTCAAATTTTCAACTGACCACTGTTGTCTTCTTGTTTTTCGAATATATGTCCTTACCATTTTCTACTGATATTTTCTTATTATTACTAATTTTACAACTAGGTAAATAATGCAATAACATTGTACCTCATACGTAACCTACAATCACAGAAACTTGCACCCGCAGTATTCGCGCACCCATTCCGCCTCACGTCGTTTTACCCATATCGTCCCACTACGTACTTTTTTAAAAACTCTTTATTTTTTATTATAAATAAATTATAAACAAAAAAAATGATTTTTTATTAATTTGAATTGAATCATCAAAAATGATCAAAAAACTTATACTTATAAGTAGTTTAATTGTTAGATGAAATATAGCTAAACTACACAATTCGCAAGGCTATAACTAAATACATTTTTAGAATTTTTTTCTAGCATTTACCATAAAATTTTTTGCCATCATTTTATTTATTATTATTTCAGGCAGCAATAGAAAAATAATTGTACCCATACAGTTAGCGGTATGTTCCTAAAATTACAAATACCCATATTCCCCACAAACCCATACCGCCTCACTGTCCCCTATAATAATAATGCCATCTATAAAATTTTATTTTTAAAGAAAAACTTTGCGTAGCGCATTCGGGCCGCAGGTACTTTTTACATTAGTTTCATATTGAATAATCTTAATCAATTTATAACTATTTTTGTAAGTTTTTTTCTATCCCTGCGATCAATCTCTTTATATTATTTATATATTTAAATATTTTATTGTAGAAAATGAAAAAAAAAATCAATTATGGAAAAACTAATCCTTCATTATTCAGATTTCAGTATTAATTAAGCTCTAATTCTCAAGTGCACGTATTCTTTTACTTCGCCACGCTATTTTCAATTGATTTATACAATAAAATAGGTAGCTGTTATCACAAAAATGCCATAATCAGGTAGTTTTCATGCTCCGCAGAGTGAGTAGACTGGACTAATACCCCCATCCTTACGGTTGCGTGTGGACTGCTGAGTTAGCTGAGTAGGTATATTGTGCTGTGCTTGTGGTCTGTGACTGTAGAGCGATAAGTAGTTGCTCTGTGTGTCGTCGTCGTCGTTGGCCGTGTCGTGCAGTGTGTCGTGCCCCCGGCACGCCGGCGACTCGTGTGTTAAAACCTCCAATCCCTTCCGATCCGCGCGAACTTTTATTTCCTTTCTTTCCTTTTCCCTCGAAACCTTCACATTTAATCTCTATATAGGTATATAATAATCGAGGAAGAAAATTTTGCGCGTGCAGTGGAAAGCCGCGCGCGCACGCAGCACAGAATATAACTAAAGCTAAGCACGTTCTCGCAGATTTAAAGAGCCGAAGAGAAAAATGGCTGACCGCGACAGTGCATCTGAGAGCGATTCGAGCTCGATCGACGGCGGCCCCATAATGATGCCTCCGTCGCCGGTCACCCGTGAGCAGCTGCAAAAGAGGATCGAATCGCTGCAGCAGCATAACCGTGTGCTCAAGGTCGAGCTCGAGACGTACAAGCTGAGGGTCAAGGCGTTACAGGAGGAGAATCGCAGCCTTCGACAGGCCTCCGTCATCATCGTGAGTTTTCTCTCCGTTTATTCTCTTTCTCCTTCTCTCTGAATTGCGGCTCTTCCTTATCACCTTCTTCGCGAACTTTTCTTTCGCTTTTCCTCCGCCTCCCTTTTTTTCTCTCGTCGATGTTTAATAATTAGCCGGTTGTCTGCGCTGCAAGTGCAGTTGGAGATGCAGTGAAGCTGAATGCCCTGGGAATTCCGAACTCTCTTTGTGCATTCACTTTCTTTATGATCTAGATGAGTTTAAAAAGCATTGGCATGCATTGAAATACAGTGTACTTTAGATGATATGGTTTTCGAAGAAGCTAGTTGGATAACGATATAAGCTTGAACTGACAGTATTTGCGCAATCCTTGCAGTGTTGGCTCTGTAGATACATGTGTAGAAAAATTTCTGATAGGCATACTTGCAATATCTAAAATTGGAAGGAATTTATTATAGATTGATAAGTTCCTCAGGTCTTGCAATATTATTGATATGTAAAAACTAAAAGCACGAACATGGCGAAAGAATCTTAAAAGGTTGAAAAAGATTATCACTGCCAAATATAAGTCTCTATTTTGGAAACTATATCTGATTCGGATTTTCTAAGGTCTTAATAAAAGTAATCGACTGTAATAATTTTCTCTCATATTAAAAGAATGTTAAACAATAAAAAATTAGATTCTGTAACTATGCAATTACTAATGGTATATAAAGCTTTGACAATTATATATATTTTCCATATTCAAGGGCTGAAAAGCATAATATTGAATAGAACTTTAAATCGAGTCAACTTTCTTTCTAAAATTTTAAATTTATACATCTTTATATTGTTGCAAGAATTTAATTGATTAGCTTAGAAATGGCTCATAGCCTAAAATATTTAATAATTTTTTTTCTTCAGTGATTTGAAATAATAATTTAATTTAATTCTGTAATTAAAGAATTATAGTATAGTGTAATAATTATTCAAAATGATGAATATTACAAAACCTCTTTCAGTATAGTTGAAACATCATTTATGCCACACCTTAAATATGCGACTATTTAGAAGTAGTTGGTGATATTTGGTTCATTTTATATTTTCATCAATTAAATCATAATTTAGATACAATTTTTAAGTACACCTGTTTATGTAGCAGTAAAAAGTATAAATTATAATTTTCAAATCTTAACTACATAAAACACATTAAAATTAATTTTACAACATGTAATAATTTACTTCTAAAAAGTTATATTCATATAGATAATAGAATTTTGAGAAATTTGTAACAGTAATAATCCTGAACTTTATCGTTAATTGTGAGATAAATAATTACTTTGTATTAAGTGTCACTGAGACCTCCTATACTTCATATTTGGCAAATTAAGTTATGAATGTAAATTTGGATTCTTAAAAGTTTTAATTTATTTTTTAATTAAATTTAAATAACAAGAATATATAAGTGACTTTTTTATCATAGGTATATCATTAATGTTTAGACTAGATAGATTAAACTAACTTGAGATTATAATCACACTAACTTTTTTTTAATAAATCAATTTGTATAAATATATGTGCTCAAACTCTTATGTGATATGATTTTTTTAGCAAGCGAAAGCAGAACAAGAGGAAGAATTTATTAGTAACACATTGCTCAAAAAAATTCAAGCGCTCAAAAAAGAAAAAGAAACTTTGGCCCATCATTATGAACAAGAAGAAGAGTGTTTAACAAATGATCTGTCTAGAAAGTTAAATCAGTTACGTCAAGAGAAATGTCGTTTGGAACAGACTTTAGAACAAGAGCAGGAGTGTCTTGTTAATAAACTGATGAGGAAAATTGAAAAGTTAGAGGCCGAGACTTTAGCAAAACAGAGCAATTTAGAACAACTACGGAGAGAAAAGGTGGAATTAGAAAATACACTTGAACAGGAACAAGAAGCTTTGGTTAATAAATTATGGAAGAGAATGGACAAACTAGAAGCTGAAAAAAGATCTCTTCAAATTAAACTAGATCAACCTGTGTCAGACCCTACCTCACCAAGAGACATTAATAATGGAGATACTGCTACTAACCTCAGTACACATATTCAGAATTTGAGAAGTGAAGTTGCACGGTTAAGGCATACATTATTAATGTCTCAACAAGAACGTATGTAGATTATTTATCTTCATTTATATTTTAATAATATTTTAAAAATTATCATACTATGAAGAGCTTTCTTTTATTTCTTAATTTTTTTTCTATAATTAAAATAACATTTATTAGAAATGGTGTTTTTTATAATTTCATTAATATAGTACAATTTATAATTTTGCACAGTAAGCTAGCTTATCTTTAAATCTTCCTAATGATTAAAAGCTAATATGTTTAAAATTTATATGTTTAAAATTTAATGTTTATAAATGTTATTTAAACATTGTTTTGTGAATGCAGATACAGAGAAAATGCAGCGGTATGTAAATGAAGAAAAACATATTCGGGAGGAAAATCTCAGGCTTCAAAGGAAACTGCAACTTGAAGTTGAAAGACGTGAAGCACTTTGCAGACATTTGTCTGAGTCAGAATCTAGGTAAACTTTATAAAATGAAATATTTTAAGTGTATAATACCTAATAAGGTCCATGTTTCAAGAACTTTATGCAAATGTTTATGATACTTTATTAAAACACATCTAATTTAACAGTATATTTTAATGCCTATCATTTTATCAGTATAAGTTACAAGCTAGAAATGAAGTTTTTATGTATTAATCTAATTTATAAATTAAACTTTTTCTTAGTTTGGAAATGGAGGAGGAACGCCATTATAATGAAACTGTGATGTCTGGTGTTAACATTAGAGGACGAACTGTTTCTAGTCCAGTTCCCTATAATCCTTCACCTAGTTGTTCCAGACCACTTAGTCCTGGTAAAATAGAATTTTGAAAGAAATACTAATTAATATTTTATCATTTTTATGTAACAAAATCAATCTTACAGGATCTATTTTGGTAGGTTCTACATCTCGAGAAAATTTGAATGCTAATCGTTGTTATGCGTGTGGACAGCCAACTACTCTTCCCTTTGCGAACTCTTCTCCTCCTTCAGGAGTAAGTATTTTAAAAACTTGTTTTTGTTATTAACAGGATGTTGTAGTCTTATCTTACTGACATGATAATGCGAAATGGTAGATTATGACTCAAGGAAGTGCCATGGTGTCTTCAATTCCCATAAATCCGAGTAGTTTTTTTATTAGAATCAAAATACTGTAATGTCGGTAAGATAGGACTATCACATCCCCTTAAATGTTCAAAATATATTTCTATTCTATTAATATAAGTAGTAACAAACCAATTACCTTGAAAGTAAACGATATAATTTAAAAAACTGTAAAATTTTTTAGGGTCACATTTTAGCCCCATCTAGTAGACGTGCATCGGATAGATTTATTAAGCCGGCGATCCCACCGACTATAGTGAGCCCTGGTGGTCCACCATTAGCCAATACACAGGCCAATACTTCAGGTGCATGTCCTATGGACATTGCAAAGACATAAATTGGTTACAAGTAACTATTCTGCCAAGATATTCTTCATATTTTACACGTGTAAACTACAATCACACGGTACTTGCTTATTTTGTTAGTGTATTACAAATCAAGAGTCGATTCCGGTATTCAAGATTTTTTACTTTACTTCTATTCCTTCTCTTTTGATACAAATTGTTGATAATATACCTATTTTTTCATTGAGAAGAAAAATCATACTATCGATGACAATAATTAAAGAAAGTCTGTCTTAAATTCGTAGAACTTACGTTTTGATGAAAATTGTATCTTTTTTACCAATTCTTAAGCTTTTTAGAGTACGCTTTCTAGTAATTATTATGAACTGCTAAAAATAAAAATAAAAATAAAAATTTAAGTTTACTGGTATTGATTCTTACTGAAAGCCATAAGGATTGTAATATTTCTGTAATCATTAATAAAATTTTATTGTTCGTTTACAAATGAAATAACATTAAGTGTTACTGCATAAAACTTGTCAAAGTTCACTAATGAAGCAAGTACCTTGTATGTCGCTCTGTATTCTTTCACCTTATATCAAGCTGCTTACGGCATTCTATACAGCAATATGATGTAAAACAGTATTTGTAAGAGTAAAAGGATAACATCTCGCTCGAAAATTCGTTCTTTGTGTTGATGAGAATTCAAATTTTACTTTTGGAATCTGATTGACAGTACAGTAGAAAACAAAATCGTTACGCGTATTTCTCTCCGTCAATTTACGTTAAGTGTAGCATGTAAATGGGTTTAATAAGGGTTTAATAAATATTCTGATAGGTGATATACTATATTTCTTTTGGTGATATCGACATGAAAATAAAAAGTAAGTCAAAACTGCATGCATTGCTAGCAGAATAAAAAAATATAATAAATGAAGCTGAATTCCAACACAGTGAAAACAATAACATTTGGAATAATACATTATGCAACAGGGAAATAACGAGAGTTCAATTCATAATACAAAGAGTATAGTTTCGTTCTAATGAAAATTAAAAAGCGCAAATTAATGTATTTATTGTTCAAACTAAAAGCATTCGTGATATATGTAACGACTCGAATGATAAAACAACAAAATTTGTAACCTATTTAGTAAGTACTGGTGATAAGAAAAACATTTTTCCGTAGCCTTACTAACAAAAAAAATTTTTTCGGTTAATATTTCTGTTAAGTCGTTTAAATTTCGATTTCACAATGAAAAGTCGACAGTAGGTGCAAAAATGGCATGAATATACTGACTGGTATACAATGCACCTGGGCTTTACTAAACTTGTGATCCCAAGTACTATAAATATTTTGAAAAAAATTTATATCCCTATGTTGCTTATGCCTTCCATGTAATTTTAATGTCAAAGTTAAGTGAATGGTAAAACTCATAGTGGCCTTGTTAATCAGTCCAAAGTGAAAGTTTTTTGCATAAAACATTCAAGCAGACATCGAAAAAAAATTTTCAGAAAATTTGTTGTCTTCGTTCTAAGTGATGAAATTGCGCATTTAGAATTGTAAAAGAAACGTTCATGACATTTATCGTTCAATTTTATCATCTAATTCATTATTTTATTTATTATGTAACTGCAGTCAAATTACAACACTTAATCAATTATCTTTAAATTAACTAAAGAAAATCGAATTTATATGAAAGTTTGACAAAGAAACGCAGCTAAAGTTTATCACCTTAAAATCTTGAAAAAAGAAAAAAAAATTCATAACTTATAATAAATTAGTTTATATTTAAATAATAAAACTATAAATATGATTGAGCAAGAATTTATTAGAATAGTTATAATTTTAAGTCTTTGATGAACAACCAATAAAATGAAATTTATTATTAGATATGCTAGAAGAATTTGGAATTTCAAGATTCTAAGGTAACTTCACAATATTCTTAGTGAAAATAAATTGACGCTTATAAATCATTACAGAAGCTCAGACAAAACTGTACCAGCAGGCCTATAAATGTTTAAAGGCAATCAATACATATAATTTAGCACATTACTATATAATGTACATATTGGCTACATGAAAACAGTGATAAAAATTAAGACTATTGAATTCATATGGCTCGTCTGACTTTAATGCTTTTAGCATTTCCATCAAAATGTATAGTGCTGAAAGTTTGCAAGATTCTTTTGCATAACAGTTTTTGCACAAAGACAAATGATGCTTTAATTCCTACAAATAAATAAATGAAAGCGTCAGTGACACTTTAGTCAGTCTTAACTATTTCATCGATGTGTGCGTCCGCATGTGTGTGAATATCAAATGTTAATAAAGAATAATGTGTTCATTGTCGAGCCGAATGTAACTGTGGCTATTTTAAACAAAACTGGAAATAATATGTGCTCTGTTTAAAACACTTTATTATTAAACATTACATATTTACGTGAAAAAAACGATAATGTCTGCTATAAAAAAATGAATTAACTAACAATCTTGAAAAATGAATTTATATTGTACAAGTTGTAAATCAATTTAAATCAAATAAATTCTTTTCAGAAAATCGCATAAATTGATTTTTCAATATTTTTTAGTGAATATTGATTATAGTGACAGTTAATGCCATAAATGACTATATGCTTATAGCGACTGCATGTATGTGTGTGCACTCATCAAATTTTTATTTTAAGCGTCTGTAAAATCCATGAAAATTTTAACTAAAAAGTTCATGTTATTAATCAGTAAAAAATTAAATTAAATTCATCTTAAAAAACTATGGTGCTTGATTCGATTATCTTCAAGGAATTTGAAGAAAAATTATGAATATCATTGTCTAAAATTTAAGAGGTAATGCTGTATATGTATGTCAATAAGCGCTTTTACAGGAAAAAGAAAACATTTTTAAAAAGTGAATGACTGTTATTAATAAAAATGGATATGAATATTTCATTTTAAAAATATATTAAGAAAATGATATTTAGGTAAAAATATAAATTACAAATTTGAATACTAAACGTTTTGAACACATATTCAAAACATTATGTATCAAGATTATAAAATGATTTAAAATAATACATTTGATTTAGTTATATTAAAATTTGCGGTAACTTTATGCCATTGTATGTTTATTTCAACTTTTTTTTTTACTAAATGGTTTGTAGCTGAAATGATGGCGTTTTTTATATTCATTTTTATCAATAGTACTTATATTGTTAGAAATTTAAGAATGATTTTTGTTATACATGTATTTCTAAAACCTCAATACAGCATAGTTTCATTTGAATGTTGATACTTTAATTCGTTACGATGATGTTTGTAATGTTCTGATGTCGTTTTATTAATAATGTCAAATAAGAATCATCTAATATAATTCTTTTGCGAATGTGATGAAGACAAAGTTCTTTTAGTATTATTGATGAACCCTCCAACGAGCGCGTTTTTCAGTTCAATATTTCTCAATGAATACGATACCTATAAGTTCAATTAAAAAAAAACCTTCAAAGCTTTGTTTCAGAGTATATTGTGGTTTCAATAATTTAAAATAGATATTAAAAACAGTATTCACGTTTACAATTATACGTGAAATATATAATTGTGCAAAGTACGCGACGTGCTCGTTAGCGGGTTAAATATGGCAAAATGGAAGAAAGAATATCATTAATATAAATGTTCTTAATAAATTTCACTTTTTCTTTGCTCATTGTGTGCTGATGATTTTCACAGTATGAATGCTGCTTTCATTATTGTATTTTAGGTGGAACAGCACAGAGATATACGAGATAGTTGTACACCGGTTTTACTTTCACGTCGTCAGTGTAAGACGCAACGTTATTGTTAATCGAAAACGTATGCAAATGTTTCCATTTACAAATTATGTATTTTACTGATGCTTTTATGAAATACACCATCTTTTTTGCTATTAGACTTCATGACTGTATACTTTTACAATAACTATTTTGAAAAAAGCATGTAATTTATTTATCAAAAAATGATCCAATACTTGATTTATTTCATTTACAATAATGACTTATTAGTCCGGGCACCACGGGGACGGGTCCCGTAGCCGATTGAGGTCCACTCTTCCACGAAGGGTTTACAATGTATTTTTAAATTTAAGTTAAATTTTTATTAACAATTTTTAATAACAAATTAAAATTTTTAATTTTGCGTAAAAAAAAATTGTTTCCTATTTTTAGTGTAGGCTGCGTCGAGCGCGTGTGTACTACGTAAGGAAAACCTCATTTTCAAAGCTTTGTAGATAGAGAGATATAGTGAATGATATGTAGAGAAATAGAGCGATATGGATAGGCAGACAGATAGATAGAGACAGATAAATAGATAGAGATATCTATAGAGAGAGATATGAGAGATAGAGAGAGATATTGAGAGATAAGTGAGATAAGAGAGAAAAGAGAGATAAGAGACAAATAGAGATGAATAAAGAGACAGATACAGAGTAATATATAGAGAGATGGATAAATAGAGTGAGATAGGTAGACAGCTATAGAGATAGATCTAGAGAGAGAGATATGTAGAGAGGGATAGATAGATAGAGATGGATAGAGAAATATAAATAGAGAGATAAAGAGATAGTTAACGAGGTATAGAGAAAGAGGTAGAGAGAGATAGACAGATATAGGGAGAGAAAGAGAGCGATAGTTAGAAAGATATATAGAGATGGATAAAGAGAGAGAGAGAGTTATAGAGATATAGAGAGAATGATAAGAAAGATAGATAGACATGGATAGAGAGATATAGGGAGAGAGGTAGAGAGATAGAGTGAGATGTAGAGAGATAATAGAGAGAGATAGATATATAGAGATTGAATTCCGTATTTTAACATACAGAATTCAGTTATAAATTAAAAAAACTTACTTGTGTGAGTTATTACCCATAAGATGCAATCTTAAATTTCTCGAAAGCGAAATGAAATTTCAATTTAAACTTTTTATACATATCAGCTTACTAAATACAAAATTTTATTAATTTCTAATAATTTTGTCATAGGGATACAACTACCTTAATAAAATACAATTTAAATGTTATTTTAACTCGCTTTAGCAAGCAAGGTATATTTAATCAGCAACATTAATTACTGCGTTCATATTTCACATATTTCACATATTTCAGTACGTAATGATAATTGTTGTTGGAAACTTATGAAGTCAGTTTGTTTAACAAAGACATATTTTTAATACCCCTTTGTCTTTAATTTCAACTGAGGGTTGCTAGTATAAAATTAATTTTGGAATTAAAATATTTTTAATGTAAATCAATCATTTATCAGTGACATCATTTTAATATTTAAAAGTGATTAACAGAAAACTAAAGTTATATTCCTGTAGTAAAACGAGCTTAGAATTAATTTGAAAACATCTATTAGTCTATTTATTTTCTTGCAAAGATATAGTATTAAGTTAACTATTGTTTTAAAATAATTTAACCATATTTTACAAATATGTACAGTGGAATTTTGATTTGGTTTTTAATCATATAATAATCACGATGCACTTATGCCATAACAACATGACGCAGTTAATTTTATCAATATTATCCATGTAGGTAGAGATATACAGCTACCAACATCAGATGGCCAACTGAGAAGTGGTTCTAATGGCCAAAGATAGCCACTTGGAAAAACCATAACAGGTTCCGTGCGATACATGAATAGAAGAATAAATGTAAAAATACCCTGTTGAAGATATATAAATAAGAATGTAATTAATATTCTTTTTTTCTGATATAAGTATAATTTTAAAATACTTACATTTAATATTCGAATCCCATATGTCATGAATAACTGCAATTTAATTTTTGATACTGATATTGTGCGCACTAAAATTAAATTAATATTTTAATTAAACACTTAATATTAAATTTTAGTAGTAGTTGCTGAATTAAACTCCAAAATAAAAAAATACTTTTTTCCTTTGCTTCATCCTGTAATTTATTGAATTTCCTTTGAAGTTTTGCATATTTTGCAAACTCATCTACCATGGATATACTACTCATTTCTTTTTTCAGTGTTATTAAAGCTTTACGTATTAGAAGGTCATCACTTGAGTCTGAGAAACAACATGATGTTATCTATAAAAAATATAATAATTTAAAATATACTAAATATACAATTTTCTGTGTATGCACGTGAAAGTATTTATTAAGAAAATATTAATGCATACAAATTTGATGATGGCCGAAATAGATAAATCCAGTATGCAACTTATCGTTGCCAAGATAAATAGATACATTATAATCAAATACTATTAGCTATATATCACATTTGATTATGTCTGTACTATTATAGATTATGTTCTATATGACGAATGAATCTATATGAATGAAAATAAACATTTTTTTTTCAGTATAAAAGGTTATAACGATAGTAATTTAATAATTCAAGAAAAAAACTAATTTTAATTGATGAAATCAATTAAACTCTTTTAAGAAATCTATTTAGTAACTACTGTTTTATGTTATAACTTTGGCAAATTTACGTTTTTATAATAAATATTAATTTTAGAGTAAACTGCAGTCTGTATAGTCTAAACTCTTACTCTATAGGTATAAAGAAACGTATACATCCTTCTTCGTTTTCATGCTATACTCACCCGGTCGAGCGGCGCTATAAGCGGGAAAACAACGTATATATAGTAAGTAGTAATGGCATATAGTGTACACTGTACAGCTTGTACATATAGTACATTGCGAGTTTGCACGTGTATGCTCGCAAATGCTGTCGATCATAAAAATTTTGTTAAAAAAATAAATTGTACACGATGAGCGATTCAGAGTTTGAGTTCGATAGTGATCAGGAGATTTCTGAAAATCATTCAAAACTTGTCGATGCTGTAAGGGGACTCGATAAAGGTCAAAGGTACACAGAAAATTTGAGAGGTTATAAATAACATATGATTTAAATGTATTCGAGCAAAAATTAAAAGTATAATTTATACAAAAATTTCAGAATTAATCTATAATATTGATGCTTTAAGTTTTATTTACCATAAGACATCATTTATAATGAATCCATGTAATTAACACGTAAGATACCTGAACCTATAATTGTTAATTTAATTTTTTTTATTCCCAAATTACTTAAAGGGTTGAAAAGCTTAAACGCAGTGAACCTAGTTTAGAAATTTCGGAGTTTCATGTGGTTAAAAGTGGTACCGGCGATCAAGATGTTTTGGGAGATTTGCCAAGTTCGTTTAAAAGGAAGGTATCACAAGTTTTACCAAAACCTTTGAAAAAGCCTGCTGCTGAAAGGGTTTGTATTTTTTTTACTTCTATATATCTAAATTCTAGCAAACATCATGACAAATCATTATTATTGTACATAATAATCATAAAAATCTTGTCTTGATTTCTTAGCCAATACGTACATTTTAATTGGTTAGTATTTTCATGCACATCACACACAAATTTTTATAATAACTTAATTATTCATATGAAGTATTTTAATGTCTAGTTTGAGGTATATCATAGACATGTTTTATAACAACGTTATGTAGATGAAATATTATTCAACTTTAAAATGTTTATTTATTGTAAAACTTTTTCTTAGATAAAACGTGCAGTGGGCTTTGAAAACACAAGAAAAGAACTTGGAAAATGGGCTGGAATAATAGCAAGGAATCGAACCTCAGCAAGTGTCAGTTTTCCATTAAGTCAATCTTCTTTAAAATTACCAGCTACCGAAGAATATCTAAAACGATTTCGTCTCAGATCAGAATTGGAAAAGGAACTTGCAAAATTAGAACCAGAAAAAGAACCAGAAGAAGAGAAAGATGAATTCCCATTAACTGTAGAAGAAATATTGGAACGAAGAAAAGAAGCTGCTAAATTTAGGGCACAACAGGTTAATAAAATAACTTTTAAGCAAAGTGTAAAATTTTGTTTGTATTATAAATATAACATTATTAAATTTATTATTACAGAGTTACAAAGAAGCAAAAGCGCATAGACAGAATAAAATTAAAAGTAAAAAATATCATCGTATACAAAGGAAGGAAAGAATGAAAAAGGCTTTAAAAGAATTTGAAGAATTACAAAAAACAGATCCACAAGCAGCTCTAGAAAAATTAGATGAACTTGATAAAACAAGAGCTGAAGAACGTATGACTTTAAGACACAAAAGTACTGGACAATGGGCTAAAAGTAAATTAATTAGGGCCAAATACGACAAAGAGGTACCTAAAACAAACTTTTTCTTTTCTGATAATTTATGCTATGTCATTAAGCCTTACTAATTCAAATAATGAACAAAATCTATGTAACTTTTAATTAAACAAACCTAGTAGAGTTGTATCAGATAAAAACTGTTTACTTTTCTTAGAAGACTTAAATATTTATTTTGTACATTATTTATAACTTTTGTCATTTTTTATTATGCAATAGAGTCGACAAGTATTAGCTGAACAATTAGCAATCAGTAGAGATCTCACTCAAAAAGTAAAAAAAGATGATAGTGAAGAAGAAGATGATGATCAAGATGTACCTGTCCACTTACTTAACAGTGATAAAGAAAATCCATGGATGAATCCAGTGAAGAATCAAAATGAAATTGAGGAGTTTGTTGCAGGATATCGAAAGTATTGGGATGAACAAAATAAATCAGAAAAAGATCAAAAAGAAGGAAAGGAAAATAATAATAAAACTGACGATGTTGATAAAAGTAAAAAAATATTTGACGAACCAGAAATTATAGATATGGATAAAAGAAAAAATCCTGTAGAACAAGTAATAGAAGAATATTTACCTGAACATAATAAATCAGATGAATCTGAAAATGAAGTTGAGAAAAAACTAAATAAAAAATTACAAAAATCTTCCAAGAATAAGCTTGGTATTAAAGTACCCAAAATAAAAAATACGTTAGTTAAAAAATCCAAAGTAAAGGTCGGAACAACAAATTGGTCAATTACATCTGTAGATTCTACAACAAAAGATGACTTGAAAAAAGATATTGATATTGATGATATGTTCGATTCTGTTGAAGATAAAATACAAGAAAAACTTAATCGAAAGCTTTCTAAAATGAAGCGTATGCTTGATAGGGAAACGAAAAACGAACAAAAAAATAGAAAAAAAAGAAGAAAAGATGATTCAGTAGATGATGTTGAGAAATTGGGTTTAAAGGGACAAAAACCAATGAAACCCATAATTGATAAGCCAATAGTAGAAAGTGCTAGTTCAGAACCGTCAAACGAAAATTTACAGTCAGAAAAAATAATAAGTGTAACTGACGTAAATAAAAATGGGACATCAAAAGCAAGAGCTAAAGAAATTGATCCGAATAAATTTATGAATATGAAACCAAAGCATATAAATACTCTACTTCCTGATGCAATTGGTGGTGAAGAAGGTGCACTAGATGATGAAGAAAAAGAAGAAGAAGATCAGCATCAAATTATTAGTGAAGCCTTTGCTGATGATGATGTTGTTGATGAATTCCGAAAAGAAAAAGAGGAAGAGGTAAATTTGTATATAATATTTACAATCCTTTATAAAAGGTCATACATACAAATTATTATTATTATTAATTGAAATTTAAGTTTTACTTTTTTCCATAGTGATACTCCACTTTTTTATGAATTTTTATTTGTTTTTAGTCAATAAACAATAGCATAATTAATTCTTAAGTTTTCGGTATGAAATTTCATTACTATTATAAACATTATTTAGATACAAAAGTAATTTCGCCTAACTTTAGAGACTATGTTTCTTCTAAATCCTCATTACAGAGTTTTCAAATACAGATCAGAAATTAAAAAACTATTTAACATCAAAGATATTTAACCCTTTAATGGCCTATGTAGCAAAATTGCTACATTCGCTACAACGTTGATAAAAACTTAGTTAATAAATAAAACATGTTTTGGTACATAAGTGATCCTTATAAGTCGGCCAAATGCTACCCTTTAACATATTTTTTATATTAAAAAAATTGTTGTTTTATTATTGTAATAAAATAAATGAGAATTTTTAGAATTTATCATGTATGACCAAATGTTAAAGTTTCTTTACAAAACAATTAGGTAAAAAAAATTTTTTTTAATATGATATCGTGTATTTTTGTTAAATAGAGTTCAAATAATGTAATTCTTGTATATTTAGTTTTGTATTTTAATAATTATAGAAATTACGATTTTTCAAAATTGAATGTAGCATATTTGCTACAATGGGCGTTATGGTATAAAATCAAGGAAACTATTATTGTTATCGAGCGATGCATGGTGAATTTCTCAGAAAAAGTTAAAGATAATTTGGCCTTTGCGGTATACACACAACAAAGACAATTATTTTGAAATTAAATTATTATTTTATGACATATTAAATTGGCTTGGGCTTGGGTTTTAAGGGGTTAATAATACTAACATTTTTATCATCAGATTAAAAAATCACTACCGGAGGATGTGGACATGCGATTACCAGGTTGGGGCAGCTGGGGAGGCAAGGACATCAAGACTTCTACGCGCAGGAAAAGTCGGTTCATCTTGAAGTTCCCGAAGGAGGCACCGCGACGTGACGAAAATAAGGGCGACGTCGTGATAATCGAAGAAAAATGTCCGAAGATAAAAAAGCATTTGGTCAGCGATTTGCCATTTCCTTTTACGACCGTCCAAGACTACGAGGCAAGTATGAGGGCACCGATTGGTCGAGATTTCGTACCCGAGAAGACTTTCAGTAAGCTCATACAGCCTGCAATTAAGACCAAGATGGGCAAAGTGATCGAACCCATGAGCGAGGAGGTGCTTGTCAATGTTGATAACATGAAGAAGAGAATGAGGAAGGCAGCTAAAAAAGCGACAGGGGAAAAGGAAAAGAATGATAGTGTGAAGAAGAGTAAGGGTGATATTGTAAAGAAGGGACAAAAAAACGTGCGCAAAACTGTGAAGCTTGGTGACAAGTGAAATTTTGTTAGTCTAACAGAAAAATTTAGTAATTAATGTGTGTTATTATATAGTGGAAATTGAAAAATGCGTGATATGATTCTGAGGTTTGTTACAAATTGTATATTTACAAGCTACTGAATTACAGATATGCAACATTTGGAAAATTTCTATTCTATGATTTTTTTACATTTTAATATACTAGATTTTTCTGTAACTGTACATTAACTTTTGATACAGCTCTCAATATTAAGTTACAAATCTATAACTATAAATTTAAAGTACGTTTTGCAAAAATTTAATTTTTGAAATTTATAATTTGACATAAATTTAAAAAAATATTGTACATAATTAGAGTACTAATATAGATGCTGAGAAAATATTAAAAAAAAATAATCATTTTACATAAACATAAAAACGTATCTACTCATTATATTTTGAACGAATGAAATGATGTTGTATTATATAAAAGCTGTGGATGCTTAATAATGCAGTATAATATTGACAGGGATTCTGTATACTTTCATAAATTTTAAATTGTATCATTTAAACATCTGGATGTAAAAGTAAGTCGACTGTTGAATGAGTGATTTGATGAAAGATAAAAATTAAGTTATAGAATAACATGTTTTTATTGCCGATATAGTTGAATATTTTAAATAATATTTGTTAAAAAATATTTATAAGATAAATTACGTAAAATGTCTATTTTGTCATTTTATTCTCTTCCTTTCTGAATAAGCAAAATTTGTATTTTATGTAATATTCTCGCTGCTGGTTTCGTTTTGAAATCGCATGATAAACTTAAAAAATACAGCTGATTCCTAGAATTATCATTCATTTATTTTGCAATTTTAAACTTCGCGGCAACTAAATACGATACTTCATATTGATCTTTAATCGGATTAACCCTTGGGCTGAAGCGCAAAAAAACTAGATAAAATTCGTTCCGACGTAGCTACAAAGTTGGATTAGGATTATAAGAAAAATATGAAATGTATTACTTTTGAAATTGTTTTCTGAAGACCTCTATTTTTTATTCAATGAATATAATACTTTATAAATCATTTTACATATTTGAAGAAAGTTATTGGCTAATAGTTTAGTAGCAGCATTGCACAATTATAATCGTATGAAGAGTTATGCGGGAAATTGAAAAATAAATGAAATTACGACGATGAAAAATGTTAAAGATGAAATTCCAATGTGATTAATCATATCATCCCCGACGGGAAACTTGTTCAAAAACAAAATATTCATCTAAAAATATCCAATTATCACTTCGTTAAAGCACGCGATATACTTTTTTTCACAGACATCAGCCCTTATCGTTTTTTTTATTAAGATTATGGCCTTATCTATTCTTCAAAGAAAACGTGAGTTAAGTTGAGACTTGCTGAAATTATATTATAAATCATAATCACTCTTAGTTCATAGAATTTCATGTAGAGATTACCCTGCCCTCATTTCAAATCTAAAAAATATATATATTTTATAAATTATATTTTTCTTAGGAAATAGAATTTTCAGCTGATATTTACATTAGCGATAATATTATATAAAATGTAAAACTGCAAATAAAAAATAAGGGTGTTATTTATTCAATATACCGTTTAATTAGAAAACAATGCGTCTTAGTTTATATGCAAGCTAAATCGGAGGATTTGATTATTTAAAGAATTTCTTTTATAGTTAATGAGCTAATTTCAAAAAGAAAATCTACCTACTTGTACACTTTTTATCTATATAAATCTCACCGTTCTCGCGCACATATATATATAAAATATTAGCGAGTAAAGGGAAACGCACACGGCGCAGACCATAACACGCCGGTGCGCGCGCGCAACGAAGATGCAACATATATATATATATAAAGATATATATATATATAGTTGGACAGGTATAAAGCAAAGAGGCACCTAGAAGAGCGAGAGAGACAGAAGAAACACGACGGTGAGACGAACGAGACGAGGAAGGACAGATGCATGGATGGTCCTTGGCTACATAGCTTTCGCTCTTTCTCTCTCTCTCTCTCTCTCCGTCTCTGTCTGTTCCCTGTGCGCCACGCTCTGCGTGTGCTCCTGCTTGCCTCTGGCACTCGCACACTCTTCAGTGAAATCGAAACCGCCGTGGAGGTTGTATCGCGGGCCGCGAACAGCGCGACTGCTCATATAAACGAAGAGAAAAACTACAAGCATTGTATACAGATATATGTATATATATAAATATATATCCATATATATATATATATATACATACGTACTCATATATATCCAATACAGACAGCACACGAGCCGCGCGCGTGAATGTGTGTATCATCCGCATGCACATTGCACGTATATATACATGCAAAATAAATAATTTGTATATGTATATATAGGTTAATCAAGAATCCGGTGTGGGTGAAATTGTTTTGATTGTTGTACACCTCCCTTTTCTTTTTTATTTTACTTAATTTTGCCAAGACGCGCGCACACGCACACCAATCAGACTCTAATACATTTACGCACGCACGGTCAGAGTCAGAGACCAGGCTAGACCGTCAGAAAGAGAGAGAGAGAGAGAGAGAGAGTATACACACATATATACATACACAATCTAGATATACATCTTATATAAAACGACACGAGTGCACGAGCAATAGCTCATTCGCGAGCGAGCCATCGCTAAAGAGAGACGAGTGTGTGAGAGAGAGAGAGAGAGAGAGAGAGCCCGACGTTATCGGCGCCCCTCGAAGAGACTAAGGCTACACTACTCGTGTACACACATGCATATATAAATATCTATATACGTATTACACACGTGCCAGCGTGTATCGTGTGTGCGTGTGCAGGCGCGAGACAGAGAAATTCAAAAGGATATCCACTCAGATTCAGCGAGTGTCTGCACAACCCTGCGCATTGTATCTTCTCATTCGGCCAAACAAGAAAAAAACAACGAGCAGAAGAGAACCTCGTCGCTGCATAACAATTCTATAAACGCAACGTATACAAGAAGTTTCTTTTCGCGGGAGTGAGCGCACCAACCCGTACGGGGAAAAAAAACAAGATGAATACGATGGCGGAAACTACGGGGAGTATCGAGACGAACGGGACTACCACGACGACGACGACAACGACGACGACGGGTAATAACAAGGATGACAATGACAGTGCCGAGAGCGTGCAGTTCTTCGAGGGTGTCGAGAAACTCCTGGAGATCTGGTTCACGAGCAGCGACGGCAAGGACAGGCAGCGAGACATCAGACAGATTCCCCGGTAAGACACTTTTACGTGCGCTTTAATAGCTCGCTGATTGTTCTTTAAGCGCATAGTGTGTATGTACTGTGCACACAGATATTAATTCCGTCTCTGTCGCTCGCGCTGACCTTGGGGCAGACATCCCGCGTGCTACCCCTTCGTGTGATTTTTTGACGTAAGACATAAGTACCTACACATTTTTGTTCTCGTTTGCGTATCGAGAGGCACCCACTGTTTACGATTATTTTTCGATTCGTAGACATTCGGTTACCGTGTGTTTTGTCGACGTGTGTAGAGGCGAATTATTGGCATTGATCCGAGTGTCTGTTTTGTTTGGCACCTATGTATGCCTTTGCGACTCCTTTTTTCCGCTATATAGTCTATGTGAGAATATCGAGTGTTTACACACGATTAGTGGGTTGATCGGCGGTCGATGACATTTTTTTCTCTCTTTTCTTGCTGCACAGTTGTTGTACATAGGGAGTGAGAGAATTTTCTATTTTTTGTTTTTGACGGTAGGTGGGTGAAGTTCTTGCGTCAAGAGGGAGAGCGAGGGAAAAAGGGTTCAAGGCGATATTGGGGTTTGTTTGGGTGTGTCGATGTACTCGCGTAGTTTACATGCGAAATTCTCGACTATGCTTTATTCTTTCGAGGTAGAGATTTTAACAATTCATCACTGCATTCTGCTAGAGTATTGAGAATAGTAAACATTAAAGGAAAATGTGGATGTTTGAATTTAGATAGCTTTTCTTACGTACGTCCTTTCGGAGCTCGAGTGTGGTGTAAAAGATTTCAACCTATATAACTACTTAAATTCAGTAATTCTGGTAGTGCAATGATTCCTGTAATTTTTTGGAAAAATTGCACGAAACGGAGCAAAACTAAATATCAGATAGTATATATTATTTCGTGTACTAGATTTATTTGAAGAACATAATTCAACTCTCAAAATTTAGTTCGCTAGGCTCTTATTACCATTATTAAAAATAATAATTGCAAAATTTCCAATTACATTTCGGAGCAATCAATTTCATATTACTTATTATTACAATATATCTATTGTTGTATAAAATATTGAATTCCCTGACAAATAAATGGTTACATCATTCGTTCAGTCCATTCAACAGAGTTCAAGTACAATTTGCACTATGGTTTTTCAGCTCACTCACATGTTTTCTGTAGTTAAAATTTAGAATGCGTTAAAACGTAGGATATCAACTGTGCAAATGAAACTTAGTTAGAGAATACATTAAATAAGTAGACTCAGTGGACAAGCAAGATTTTCTTTTGTAAGGTTATTCAACCATCCAAAATCAAATCACAATAAAATCCAGTTAAAAAGCAGTATATTAAAGTGTCTAATGCAGTATCTCAACAATTTCACAACCACTACAATCCAGATAGACTTACAAGCTTCCCCTAACTGAAAACGTAGCACATCTCGCACGCGCCGTTTTTTTTCATCGGGTCTCCTCATCATTTTATCCTCGAAGGACGAAGACATCGTTAGAAGGACGGAGAGAGAGAGAAAGAGAAAATGTTCGAGAAAGAGTTTTGAAGGGACGCGGAGGCCGAACCTGCAAGAGAGAGAAAGACGGACAATGATCGACCCCCAGAGTGGAATGAGGGAGAACGAGAGACTCTCTCTTCGATCTATGTTACGTGTAGATGTATATATATATATACCTGTACGTGCGAATTTCCTGCGTTTTATACGCCCTCCGTCTTGTCGTTAAAGGAAACTGCGCATGAATCCCGTTGACTGAATCTACAGCACAAAATTTTCCACCCGACAATGATGCTTTACTGTCGTGGCACCATTTTCATTAACCGATGATTACTTTATTGTAAAAATCGATAGATCCCTTTGATCTTCATACTTTATAACAAGGAAGACTTATTTTTTTATTATAATTTTTTGTATGGTGTTTTTGTAAGGAGTCGTGCACTCGTTGATACTAATAAAGTAAAAAAAATAATAAAAAATAATCGAGTCCGAGACTGTTCCACGATCTTGAGAATCTAATTCGTTCGAAATATGTGCAGATTTGTAATGCGCAGGAAATTTACAAAGAATGTCAGTCTTGTATTTAGTGAATATATCTGAGGGGTTATCATACTTAATTTACAGATTTCTTAAGGTGATTTTGTTAATAGATTCTAATAGTTTAGATGCTTGAGATCCATGAGCGATTTATAATAAAATAAATCTTTGTTTCACTTTTATTAAAAATTAAGAATATATACACTGGTAATAGCAATGTACGTTGAAATGACGTAAATGGAATACCCTGGATATAATCGGAACCTATTTTTTAATAATTACATTTTACTCTGAATAATGATACATAGTGAAAGTTCTGCAAAAATTAAAGATATCAGTATTAGAATTTGAGAAGTGGAAATCCCCTTTGAAATGTCCATGGGGTAGACTACCATTGATGAATAATTATTTATTTTTAACTTATTGGTACATCAGTTCCAATTTCTGATATGCAGATTTTACAATATCAAATAGTAAAATTGATGATATCTCTGAATAATATTAGAGAAATGAAGTAAAATTGCAATATTGTTGATGACCTAAAAATTATTTTTTCACTATTGACGTGAATGACGCAAGCCTCAATGCATTATGCGAATATGAAAGCTTTAAAATATAGCTTTCTGAATAATGGTATTAAAATAAACATTTCACAGTCTATTATTGAATCTTTTATTATATTAATTTAATAGAGACGCTACGATGGTTGTAAGCTCTCCATGAACTTTCAAGTTACTAGAAAATATCATGTGCTATTTTAAAAATAATATAAGATATCTACACAAACATACCTATGTTTGTATTTTCTATTTAAAATAATTAAGAATAAGAGTGACTCTCCTTTTGACATTTCAGACTTGTTTGTTCTTGATTCACAGCCTCTCATTTTTCCGTTGCATATCAATTTTCATATTTAAATGGTATCATTGATAAAACATAGTAATTATAATTAGTAACATTTTATAAACAACTTAAGTATACGGCGAATTTTGTTTTGTTTTGTTCAAAGTTTCATCAATTTTTCGTAAAAAATACGCAATAAATTTGCAATTAAATAGTCTTATTCTATGCCAATAAAAAATTTTCTACCTCTTAGCTGATTGACTACCTATTGGTTCAATTTCCAGTTTAAATCTATAGTTATCTCTTTTACCTCTCGTCTATGGTAATAATTTTATTATTTAAAATTATTTAATTGAAGTCCATCACGAATAATTTAAAGTATCTTAGTATTGATTTAACGTTTTTGTATAGTACATAACCAGATAAATTATACAGACATAGAAAATTAAAAAAGTACTCTGTTACGCAGATCTAATTAGGCTATACTTATTATCTGTCGCCAACCATTGAATCTGAATTTGACCGTAATTGGTCCATTGCGTCACGATTTTGAGATATCACTTATTAAACTTTAGAGGTGGGAAAACCCGTATACTGGTGCGATGCATGATTGACCTTTACCCATGATAGTTTTAACATATTTATAAATTATTATTAATTAGATACCTTTTTTATAAATTTTCTGAAGGGGACCAAGAATCCTAAATCTCCATCCTCTAAAGGTTAAGTACACAAAATTAAAGCAAAATAATCAATAAAATTTGTTATCTTCGTAATTTAAGATATCTCGGAATTCTTGAAATATATTACATTGCTGCATGGCATATTAATAAATATTGAAACCCATTATGGCATTTTTACTGTACGAATAAAATATGCAAATAGATGTCAACGTTGGAGTGACATTGAATATTTTTAGTTACTTTTGTTCTTAAACAATTAAATATAAAGATATAATAATCCTGATAACGCGCTAAATACTTTAAATGTTGTAATATGTCTTTATTTCTTATCGTTTGCAAAAAAGCATTGTCGAAAAAAAAACCGATTCATCCTCAAGACAAAGCACGTGCAAGCTCGCCAGCGGTCACTTGCTCTTACTTGAAGAAGAAGTGTGTATATATACATACTTAGAATCACGCGCGCATTCACGAGGATGATCGATCGTTAACACGCTTAGTTTCGGCCTTTTTTATTCAAGGTTCCGCGCATCATTTTCTTGCGCGGTGGTTTTCTTTTTCCTCCTACCCCTCGCGTGAATGAGATTAGTTTCTTCTCTTTCTCGTCTTGACTCTTCGTCAATATTTATACTCCGAAAACGGGGTCCGATGCAAATGACGCGTTTTACGTCATCGGGTGCGCATGGGGCGAGCTTTTTTTCCCTCCCCCCTCTCTCTCTCTCTCTCTCTTTCTCTTTCTCTTTGTCGTCTGTTTTTCTTCAATATCACCCTAAAATCCATCATGTGGTGGGAGTCTCGCGCCCCAAATAGACCCAGTGACGTAGGTGCCGGACTCTCACTCTCTCCCTCTATCCCTCTCCGTTCGCTGACCATGCGTACGATAATAAAAAAAAATTTCTGCACATTGTCTTTGGCCTGCTAAATTTTTTTTTAAATTTAGATTACGTCGGTGGTAATCGTATTTCATTTATTTATCCAAACATATTAGCAAAGATTAAATCACATTGCTATACACTTGCAATAATTATATACTTGTTATACATTGCAATAATTATGTAGGGTTCAGATTTAGACGTACTGCAATATAAGAGATGCACATATATAATAACAAGAATATTTTTGCACCAAAGATAAATATGTACAAAATCAATAAAATTTTATCTTCTAAAACAATGAAAGAACACTTTTATGTTTAGTAACTCGTAACATTTTAGTGCGTGCCTTTGTATGCCATATTTGGTTTAATATTATTTTTTACTCTCCCAAATGCTCGCATGGGTGCAATATGCGTTGACTGCGTGTGCGGTAACGACAGCCAGCCGACGTTTTATTGCTTTCGAAAATTGCGGGTTTTCCGCATAAAGTCGTCCACTGGCTCGAACTTGGCAATAAAACGGTCCTTCCTTTCATAATATATATATGCCTTATATACGTATATTCTTTTTACTAGGAGATGTACCGATTCGTCGATATGACTCATCTGAGAATATCGCGATTTCATAATTATCGGACAGAATTAAAATTTTATTTCTGGTGCTGGATGTTATAGTATAGATTGATTATTTTGAATATGTATTTTCAACAAGATTAAATTATAGTTATACATATTTTCTCGTTGTGGAAGAAAAAATTATTATACGTTTGAAGTAAAAATTTATAAAAAGGTAAACCCTTTTATTAACCTAAAGTTTGTTCAAAAATGTAATTTCACTTACAATTTTTTATTTGAAAGTATTTTCACTTGGCAATACACATGGGATGATTTACAAAAGATGGTTATTATTGATGTCCACGTCATGAATGGGCGTTTGCTGACATTTTTTTGACTTCTAAACCATTGCAAATACTTGATTTACACTTTTCAAACAAGTGTAATTTGGTTGGAAAGGTACTACCACTTGTCGAACAAATGTAGCTAAAATGTCACTATCATAGCATTATTTCATATCTTGAAAAAAATGTCACTACCGTGGTAGTGAGAAACTGTAGATAAAAAAATGAATTAATTTTTTTTAAACTATACGAACTTGAAGAATATATGAAACTACATGTAAATCTCCGTGGAAATTTGATTAGCTATTGATTGGAATTTACAGTGTAAGATAAAGTTTAAAAATGTCATTACCGTGGCCGTAGCTACTTTTTTGTCACTTTATCTTACACTGTAAATCCCAATCAATAGCTAATCAAATTTCCACGGAGATTTACATGTAGATTCATATATTCTTCAAGTTCGTATGGTTTAAAAAAAATTAATTCATTTTTTTATCTACAGTTTCTCACTACCACGGTAGTGACTTTTTTGTCAAGACATGAAATAATACTATGGTAGTGACATTTTAGCTACATTTGTTGCAGAGGTTTGAAAAATTAAGTAGTAGTACCTTTCCAACCAAATTTCGCTCGTTTGAAAAGTGTAAATTAAGTAAATGCAATGGTTTAGAAGTCAAAAAAATGTTAGCTAACGCCCCTACATAATGCGGGCATCAATAATAACAACTTTTTGCAAATCACCCATATTCAATAAAGTATACGGTTACCGAGCTAAAAATGTATTATTGTCATTGGCCTTGTCTGTAAAATTAATTTCACTCTGCATCATTAAACGACTCTATTCTCGATCTGATATTGTAACTGCAAATCGCTCAATCTGCTATGCGTTTTCATCACTTACCCAATTTATATCCACTTGAAAAGTTAGCATTGTCCTTGCTAAGTGAAAAATTCGTTTTGCTTTTACAGTGTGTTTAACAATGCGTAGTTATAGATAACTACATTTTGCAGACTTATTGTATCAGGACTATGTCAACTAAAACAATGCCGAGACATATAAACGCTTCTTTATTATGTGTTTAACTATTAAATAAAAACTGGATTATTAATACGAATTAAATTATTTAAAATTTGTCAATTAACTTTATTTGGACTGAGATTAGTAGCGTCGAAGATCCTTTGTTAGAAGACAAAATACTGTTTGATGTATTTGAGAAGGTTACAATATTTTGTCATTATAAGATAAAAAAAAATAGAGTTGCACTATACCACTATCAATATCACGAAGATTTATAATAAAATTCTTACTGATAAGTGATAAATGTTTCTCTTTGAATAAGTTTATTTTCATGACTCTGTACTCTTACTATTAATAGGATTCGTTAGAAAAGATCAGTTTCAACATTAGACTTCCCTTTATTAACTGTACTATATATAATTCCTTAGACAGTTTGACACTGTTTTCTATTCAGTTATTTATAGGATCCATTCAATACGAGTCAGATACCAATACACAAACGAGAAATCGATTTATTTCAAACATGAAATATGTTTTTGTTCATTGTTTAAAAGTACTGTTGAACGATTAGTCTACAAAGCGTTTGATTAGTTGATCGTTTTATTCGTATAGTTGACGTCTATCTTTGAATAAACTATTAATTGGAAAATAGTGAATAGTAACACGTACTATTTTACCATATATTTAACGAGAATGTTCTAAAACTATTATTTAGTTTCCCTGCTACAATGTGATTCATTTATTCATTAACATCGGCTCGTAACTACAGCATAGCTAAGCCAAGAAGAAATTCAATTTTTATTCGATAGGTACAAGCTTTTCCTGAGCGTATAATTAACAGACGTAGCATCAAGTGACTTATTATCTAAAAAAAATTGTTACTTGATAATCATACCAGTAGTAATATCCAAGACATTAATAGCTATCTGGCGTATATATATATACAGAAAAGAGTTCAAGCATCTTACGGTTCTCATGACTTTGACGCGACTTTCGATAAAAGATAGAAACAATAACACTCAGAGGGTGGCACAGAAAAGCGATCAGAATGAATACGTATACTTGTATGATTCATGAAAAATTCATAATTGTTTAATTTTTGTGATTGTAGTTTTATAAGAATTAAGAATACATGATTGTATACGTTTTGAAACATTGGTACTTATTTGACTAAAATTGATGGGAGTAAAATGTATTCTCAGTTGACTGCAGCTGCTCTATACTCATCACCCTATTTAAAAACTAGTTTATAACGCTATCTGAATTATGTCTTTGACCAGGTCAAAAGTTAGGAATGGCAGTTTTTTACGATTATGATTAACTCAACTAGCGAAAAGTGGTTTCTAGTTTGTGAAAAAGGCTTATGAAAGATGCTAAGAAAAAACATCGAGATCAACGAGGAAAATAACATATATTTCATAGCATTTCTACATCTCTTTTATAATTACTGAATCGAAATGGAAACTAAAAAAACAAAATGTTTTATTTTCTACGCATTATTTTTTTGAATATTAAGTTAATAAGATACATTTCGTCTCACGATATTAATTTTTAGTAAAACCAATTACTTAGCATTAACAGCAGACATAAATTTAATGAAGTCAAAGATATTTTTCCGTCGTAAATTAATTTTTCTGAATAAAAAAATTACTTGAAATATTGCATTTATCAATAGATTTGTGAAAAAAAGTCATAAAACCAGTAAATCAAGCACATATATGTCCTTAAAGCTGACAAAAGTGCGCTACTCATTAACACCTAGATTATTCAATGCAAGTGCACGCCACATCTGCATAAGAGCTGTAAGCGAATCAAATTAAAGAAGATGAAGAACGCTGAGTTAGAAACGAGAATGCATGTATACTGAACAAGTTAGTAAGTTCTCGAGGCTTAAGGTATTGATTTACTTTAATAATAATGGCTATGAAAGCTGGTACGAGATTTATGCAGCGATCACTAATTAAATTAAATGTCGATCATTATATTCGTCGATCGACTTTCGTTTCTACTTACTACTTTCTAGCGAATAGTTTTATTATCTACTTTTTATTGTAAAATATTATATTTTATGATATTATCTTATTTCCGCTCTAATACTATCAACAACAATAACAAAAAGTGATCGGTATAAATAATAATCAAATACTTTTTTCTTCTAGTAAATACTAATTATAATGATTTATGGAAGTAAAATAAAATCTGGTCATTCAGTTCAAATAAATTTAAATGTTCAAGATTGATGAACGAGATTAATATCGCTTGGTCTTGTCGCAATCAATGAACAGTTAATATAAAATTTTAAATTCCTCCTAAAGCTGGATCATTGCAAATTAATTTCCCTTTATTTATACAGTTTTTTAAATACAGTCCGCCAGTATTATATTCAGATAATCCAACATCGCTTCCTCCAACTTTCTTCCAGCCGCGAATCAGACAGAATAACCAAATTTGCTTTTTGCATAGAATTGAAAACACTCTTATTAGTTACAAGGACAGAGTGAGTGAGTTCACGTCGTCATCTTCCGAGACCCACGCATGCACACGTCTCTCTCTCTCTCTCTTTTTCTCGTTCAGCGTTATGTAGCCAGGGCTCTCTTATCACAAACGCGCGTCTCTCGCTCGCTGACCCATGTCGCACGCCGCATCGGTATTTCTGCAATCAATATTTCCCGCGAGAGCTTTCCCTCTCTCTCTCTCTCTCTCTCTCTCTCTCTCTCTCTCTCTCTCTCTCTCTCTCTCTCTCTCCCCCTCTCTCTCTCTCTCTCTGTGGCTCTCTCTCTCTCTCTGGCTCTGATGCATGCGTATATTGTTTGGATTATTATATATATATATACATTCACGTTGCATTAACATGTCTGCTAGGGGAAAAAATTCTGACGCGAATTAGTTCGAAGCAGAATTAGCTAGACTGAAGACGTATTTTAGATAAAAACTGCGTGTGTGTGTCAGTGGTGATTACCCGACATCCGGGATATCGCTCGTGGTGATTTTCAAAAATAATATGTTTGATTTCCTGATAATCGTGCATTGGAGCTTTTTGATATTGGGTGGTAAAGCATGAAAAGTCTTGTATTCTGATCTGCTGTTGTAATTTTAATTTATGTCATGTAGAAAAAATATGATGAAAATTATTTGCTATCGGATCCAGAATTAAGGATAAACCGTACTGATCTGCTGTACTGTACACAGAATGAGCTGAAAAGATGGCAATATACTTAAAGTACGACAAAGAATAGCGCTCTGACCATAAAATGTTAAAATATTAAAAGTTGAACAAAAATTGTAAAAAAAAAAGTTATACATACTATTTTTTTAACTACTGCACAGGTTCAGCTGAAAACTTGTCAGTTCACTTAAAATAATATGGCAAAGAATAGCGTTTTGGTTGTGAAATGTAAAAATATTAGAATTCATACGAAAATAGTATATGAAACTGCAAGTGTCAGTAAGTGTATTGTACGGATTCGCCTTAAATAATTATAAAAGGAATATTGGTCAATAATATGAATGATAAAGTGAAGGAACGTTATGCTGATATTTCTTATCTGAATATATAGAATGTACATATACTTTCACCATTAATTGATATCAGCTTGGCAATTCAATGAACAAAGATGTGTACAGCGTAATTCAAACGAAACTTCAATGACTGCATAAATTTATATAGAGTAAATTTGTGATATTGCATAATTTCAATTGCGGAATTTCCAGATTCAGTTTATTCCACGTTCAACTGTCGGAGTTATAAGCAGAAGTACATATAATTACAATTTTATTTCAAAATTATTGTATAAAACTGTAAATGACTCTGAAAAGTTATAATAGTTTTTGTAAGGGATCTTATAAGATGGAAGGCTCAAAACCATCGATGCGATTCGTTTAACAATTTAGTAAAGACGGGAAGAAGTTTAGAGAAAGCTACCTAGTACCGTTTTTGTTATTGTCGCATAAAACCTCTTACACTTTTCGTAGAATATAAATAAGGAAAGGAGATTCGGGTGTCTCGGCTGCGTTAAAAGTAATTTAGTTTGTAGTACATTTTTTATCGCAACAAGTATAAAACACTTTTTGTTGTGCTGATCGTTCATTCTTGAAAAATTTTCCTTTTTGTCGTTCAAAAGAAAAGCAGTTTCTGTGCAGTTTTATGTAAGATTTAAATCTTAAGGCTAACCTTCAGAAATCAAATGGATTGGTTCATAACTCGTTTGATTTTTCGTAACACTTGTAGGCTTTTGGATATGCTGAACTTGTTACAAGTTTAGTTAAATTCTTAAGTTTATACGGTTTATTACTAACGCAACAAAAAGTATGATATTTAGAATATTATTAATATTCTACTATTAATAATACTTTTTTTCTTTTTGATTTCAGGCAAAAGTGGGAATCCCTTCTCAAGATAGTGCGCTGTGAAATAATCAGTTTTTGCAGAAACGACATGGTCGATGCCTACGTTCTGAGGTAACATAACTTTGGAATATTTCCTCCTAAACATAAAAATAATCTAATCGCTCCATCATATCATGAGAAACTAATATAAATAATAATAATAATAATAATAATCATCGCAAAATGCTATTTGTGTAATTAAAGCAGGAACAAGGAAAATTTTCGTTATTGTTTTTAATTCTCGTTGCAACGCTATATTAACCCATTGTGTTCTATTCTGTGCACTCAGAAAACGAATCGCTTGCGACAATAATAGGAATCTTTTTGTTCCAAAGTATTGGTGCCTCTTATCAGAATTATTCCAATAATACATAACAACAAAAAAATAAACTCCTGTTAGCAATTGCAATTATTCAATGAAAAGAAATAAAAGTTTCTTTTCTGAGTGTAATAACGGGTATATTGTGACGGTATTCATTGCATGACGCCCTTCGTCTTTTACAACTTCACTTAATCGTCGCCTTTAATGCCGCAAATTATAGCCAATGTTTTCCAAATATTTTGACAGCATTCCACTCCCATCCAAGTCTAGATCAGTGCTTTGGCGCGTTACTTACAGTTGCGCCGATTCTATTATTAACAAGTCCGCGAAAGCGCAGCTGAATTCGCAAATAGCGAAACTTTGCTATTGTCACTTGGTAAAGTTTCCTACTTTAGCGCACGGTTTTGTACCTATTCAATGTTAATTTATTGGCGGAAAGATGTTTTAACATTTTCTACTAAGAGTTTGTGAAAATATAAAATTAAAAAAAAAACAATTCTTCACAGAAAAAAGATATTTTTAGACGTTATGGTTAAGAATCCATCGCGTTAATCATTGTAGACTTTTAGTTCAAAGAACACATGTCAGCAATGTGCAGTAATATGCATCAAACGACTTGGTGCAAAACATTGCTGTCTATTCCACAAAGTGTAACAATGCCAAGTTTTTCTCTGGTAATATTCTATAGTAAAGCTGCTTAACTAGAAGTGCGAATGTGTCAAGATAAACGTTTAATATACCAATTAAACGTATTTCTTTCATTGTTTTCTTCTCTTTGATTATTTGATTGTATTGACTGATAAACTTTCCACGCAGAATTTTTAAAATAAATATATATTTTCTCGCATTGATAATAATTCGAAGAAGCGTTAAGTAGTGGGTGAAAGCCGATGAGAAAATAAAATTGGTGATAATAGCTTGTTTCACGATTACGATCAATTGAATTATCGACATGAATTATCATGTTGCAAATTTCATTCTACTATACGTAATCTGATTTTATTAATCTGTGGTATAGTTATTTATGATCCAAAATACTCAAGTGCTCTATGAAATTTTACGAAGTCCACTTGACTTTATGAATTAGGATTTGATTATGATTTTATTATCGATTTTTATCAGCTATCATCTGCGAGTGATAAAATGTTAATTGATAGTTTAAAATAAAAGCGTAAAGTTGTAATAAAGTTTTATTGTTCTAACTTTACATGAATTCCATCTGTTCATAAATTGAAAAGAAACATTAGAATTGGTGGTTTTTATAACCGTTATCAAATAAAATAATTTTTCAACAATCAGTCACATTATGTTCGGGCAAGTGGAAATTAAAATGGCTTCACGTAAATATAGTAAACTTTAGCTTTGTTATATGAATGCTTAGTTTTGATCTGATGAAGGAAGGACCTTATTTTTATTCGACAAAATACAATAAAAGAAAAAAGAGACGATTATAAAATATCTAATACGTTTGTTACGATTAACAATTTGCTATCTAACACGTGCAGTAATGATTTATCTTGTTTTTTTGTTTTTTTGTTATATTTTCTCAGAATGATTTGGCTTTTTCGTCATTTTTTAAAAATAAAATCCAAATCTTCTTTTGCGTATTTAACAGTAAAATACAAGTTTAAAATTTCTAGTGAAACTGTTTGTCTTCAAAGCTATACCAGTATTAAAAAAAATATATATCCGGAATTTTGTATTTTTTACATAATTATTTCATAATGTGATGATATAAAATTTAATCCAAATATATTATATTTTTACTTATACATATGGCTATTTGCAAATTGAGTTCCCTCGAAAACAAAGTGAAGCTTTTTCGTTATACTTCAGTCTGTCTAGTCTATAATAGAAACTCTAGGATTTACTGCAATGACCTCTTCTAAGTCCGACCGTACTAAAATAAATATCTACCGTAAATGTAAAGCAAGAGAAGGCTGTTTAATAATTTGTAAACATTCGTGGAGTATGAAGAAAATAAGTTGTGCGTAAGTTGCATTATCTTTACATTATTTATTATATAAGTTTGTTTGAAATATCTTTAAAATTCTCAATAAGTATTGATATTTATTGCAGTAATAGTGAATGCTATTTTTAACGCGTATACTTGCTAATGTTTGATTTATAACAAAATCAATTATGTAGATATACATGAATAATTATACTCATTTATAAGATGAAGAGAACTCAAGTAAACATCAAGAAAAAATAATAGTCGTTAAATAGTTCTAAATATGTCATAAGCAATTACAGCTCAATATGTTTTTAAAACGACCGGATATTTATTTATGGTTTCGTCATAAAATCAGTTCCTATTTTATAAATTAAAAATATCTCGTGACTTGGTCGCTTATTCTATACTTCTTGAGCTACTCACTGGTCATAATTATTGTACTTGTTTAAACGTATAACAGCTATCGTCTAGTTTGCTCGTTTATATAGAGATTTAATATTAATCTCAATTGTAACTTTACTGATTTTGGTATGAACCACTTACTCATCTTTGCGTGCACTTTAGTTCCATTGTGATGTAGATTAAAAGTTAAGGCGCACTTTTCTCTCTTATCGCCTAAACCCAAAATTCACTTTATCTCAGCAACTTTGACCCCTTTATCTTTAACGAGGATGTTGGCCAATTCTTCAACCAAGCACAATAAAATACATTTTCTAATCGAATTTCAGTGTTATTTTAAATGCTCTGTATAAGAAACTCGTCAAATCGATTTTAGTCAAATCAATGATAATTCACTCGAGCGTTTCGACCGATCCACCGAGAAAAATAAATCTCTAAATTCATCCAAACTTTCTCACTCACCATAAACACAACATCGCTCATTCAAAATTGGAAATTTACAATTCTCTTGCTCTTTCTCTCACGCGACTCTTAATGATGCGACTATACGCTCACACACACACACACACAGCCGGCAGACATTTGCATAATCGCGACATTCGCCAATAGTCGACTGGCTCAAGGGTATACAGCGCGTGCACTTGAACTTGTTCCTTGTCGTCGCATCGGCCGTTTTGATTCCACACGTGTGCGCGTCCCTGCGCGAGTTCGCGATATATATAACGGTTTTAATCACTCTGCTCGTATCGATTGTTGTTGCTGGAGGTGGTGGCAACGTCGTCGTCGGGACGATTAACCCGAAGGGTGAGACGCGACGTCTGAGCCGAGGAGAATCCCCCGTCCATACGTGTGTTCTCTTTCTCTCTCTTTTTCGTGCACGCACGCACGAAATTGCGATGCTGTTTGTTTTCTGTATATACGAGCTGCACGTGGGTGTGGACATTCGGTAATGCGACACGCTAATTGACACTGCGGTTATTTTGCTTTGGCTTTTGTTATTTGCTCGCGGGAGAGATTTTTTTTCGTACTTACTTTCTGAGGGAGCAACGGAATGATCGATAGTCGTTGGGATATCTTTTGCTTGGTTATAACGTCCTTGAAGGACGTGGGACGTTATACAGTCGAAGTATAACGCTAATATTATACTTGATCAGAGTGATTAAATTTATGCTTTGTTTATGAAATTGTACATATTTGAATATCATATGAAAATACTTATTATTATTACATGCCCATATATTGCATAAAATGTATATAGGTCTTTAGATTCAAATTTTAACATTTACAAATAACATTTGGACCAAGAAAAAAATTCTCTTGATAAAGTCATTTTTCAATTTATTTATTCAATTACTAAAATAATCTTAGCCGTTCGATTTTCCTCATCTGCCCGGCATCACGTGCTTCATAGTATATCTTCATTACTAAATCACAAAAACTTTGATGCTTACTAACTTTGTATGATACGGTCTTATCAATCTTTGCATTCAAAGAATTAGCAATATTATGACTCATGTCGTAGCTAAAACTTATCAAACTTAGTACGACGCAAGATCGCGTACTTGCTTGCCACAGAAGAATGATGATAACTTTTTTTTATTTGCTTCTTTAAAATCCAATTATGACGTTTGATGGCCAATAGCTGATTAATATTACAGATCGTAGAAAAACTTTAATTAATTGAGATTCATCTGAGGAATGTCTCAATGATTTCGTTTAAAATTATTTACCCTGACCAGTGCCTTCCTGCTACTAAGTTGGTGATAACTGTGATCGATGATCCCTTGTGTTTATCGAAAATAGTCTAGTACCGCATTGCGCGAGATAAGCCTCGAGCTTTTTCACGTGACCGAAACGTTTCCCAAAAGTTTTGGAACCTTCGCGAGTATTCGTCACACTGATAAAAATCGCAACTCTTTTTTTACAGCAGTTATTTACTCTTGCAGGCGTCACAGAAATAACTATGCGCGAGTGCTCGTTTCCCTTTCGTGACATATTATTGAACTACACGTGGATTACCTTTACTCAAAGATAAATAATCTTATTGTGAAGTGCAATTGAAGAAATTAGTGAAATTTATTTAAAGCTATGCTTCAGCGATTAGATGAAAGTGGAGCAAATTTTATCTTAATAATTTCATAAGCAAACCATGGAGATTAACATTTTCTAAATGATGTTTTAATATTGTTTTTGGTGGTTTTCGGGTAAATTATATAGTAGAATCATTAACATTTTCATAATAGCAAGATCTATGTCATTAAACCCTCCCTTGTTAACGAAATCTTAACATCAATATGACTATATCGTATAATTATCTAAATATTATGTTTTTTTTTTATTTGTGGAATGTAAATGATGTAATATATCACAAGATGTTTTATTAATTACAGCGCTTCATTTTATTTTATTTCTTATGTGCTTAAAATTATTCAGTTTCAATTTACTGCTTTTATACATTTATTTTACTTAATTAAATGACTTCGTTCTACTTAATTACTGTAATAATGTTTTCTTTAAGTGCGTTAAGTTATATATGTATAACGAAATTGTATTCAATTGCACATTACTTCTACGTATAGCGAAGATTATCGACCGTAATATACCTTATCTCATTCCTGATCATAAACCTGTTAACCTATACCATCATATTAAATTTATCACTATGAGAAATCATGTCTATTATGAATTATTACGAACAGTCGTTGGATTTTAAAAATTATATTTTTATAGATTCACAGTTTTCTGATGATATTGATTATATTATCAATGGTATTTATGCAGCTGGTCAGAAACTAGATAAGAATAGGCAGTGTATTTTTCGAAGTTTATAACACACTTTTTCTAAAATTTATATACTCAAAAACTATTTTTTTTTTCATTGCAAAATCCATTGATTATTTTATTGGTTGCGACTGATACAAATAATTGCAGATCTTATCGTGAAACAAACTCGTTATCCACACTACTATATATAGGTAGTAACTTCAAATTATGTATGTACACAAAATTATCATTAAGCATTAACGAAATGTGTTTCTGTGGTGTCTACCCGATAAGTTCCAATTTCCGATCGCTCGCGTTATCTATAGATCCACCAAAATCAAGATAATCACCAATTAAAATCATAAATTATCATCAATTGCAGCGTGCAGCAATGAAGCATCGCTCTCACGGGCGGTCAGGCTCATCGAAATTCGAGTGCGTTGCTCTCTTATACAAGTGTCGATCCCAAATTGAGTGTCGCATTATGTATATAAGAGCTGTCGCGTATTATTCGTTTCGTCTCTCTTGCAGCACACATCAGCCGAGAACGTAGACGACCTGTATATACATATATATGGCGAACAGAGAGAGAGAGAGAGAGAGAGAGAGAGAGAGAGAGAGAGAGAGAGAGAGAGAGAGTCTCGCATTTTGCCGGCCGGCCGGCTTCTCGAATATTCCAAACGTTCATAGGCTACTGTTACTATGTACGGATAGGATGACTTTAGAGTGGCACGCGCGGCCATGTGCTCTCTCTCCCTCTCCCTCTCTCTCTGCCTCTCTGTCTCTCTCTTTCTCTGAGAGGATGCCGACGCATGCGGTGTGAATATGACCCGCAGCAGCTAATTTATAGATTGCGGGCAGGTGCATTGAGGGCATACTATCTTTTTTTTTCTCGCGTCGATAAATGCTGTGAGTTATCGAGGGATTCGGAACCATTGGGTTTTTTATACAGCATAACTCGATAATTTACGGTTGAACTTGTGCGTTTTACTAAATTTTGAACATGCTTATATTAGACTTATATATATAGTTTACTAAAGATTTTACTGTTCCTTTGAGAAATCGTCGTGTAGGCATCGTAAATTCAACCCACTGAATAGTTTCAGCGAATTTTTTTCAATAGGTCACATTGTCAGTCAAGTCATGCGTATACATGATATATTAAATCTAATCGTAGCGCGATGGTTGACGATCTTGAGCTATATCACTGCAGCTTAATTTTCAACCGTACGAAAATAGAAGAAGTCAGTTAATAAAAAACTAATCAGCGCTGCGCGAGGAAAAATAAAGAGAGAGAAAAAAGCAATAAAACGTCACGTTCGATTACACGAGACCATTGATACGAAGAGAGTAAAAAAAAATTAATATTTCCAAAAAAAACAAGTCAGTATAACCGTCATTATTCCTCAGCCTCGGCATTCTTCCCTCCTCGAAGAATAAACGTATACACTCACACACACACACACACACACACACAGAGAGAGAGACACACACACGCACACACGTATAGACTGAAGATGCTGCTATATGTACGAGTCATCCGCGCTTTATCGATTGCGCGCACAGTAAGGCACGTTGCGATTAAAATTCTCGGTGCCGAGAGCGCTGCTACAGCCATGCACACACGTACAAACAAGTAATTAAACGAGCGTTTAATATACACACATGCGTACACATTCATATATATGTAAAGCGTAAAATTGACCAAAGGCGCGCGCGTTGATTTATGCTGCACAGGGCCGCAAGAGAGCAAGTAAAGCCGTGTGGGCGCGATGTGTACAATAGAGAGTTGCTGCCGGCCGCCAGTGGAAAATTACAGGTGGCAGCGTCTCGGTCGCTGCAGCGTCGGCTGCTCTTTTATTTCTCTTTTGCGCGGGCAAGTGTGTGCCCCCCCAACGTGTGAGAAGCTATATGCGGACCTTTTCTCTCTCTCTCTGTCTCTCTCCCTCTCTCTCTCTCTCTCTCCGTTTGCGAATAACGTGTAGTCACTGGTTCGGAGCGAAGAGAAATTGGAAGAGCGTGGAAATTGGAGATTGTGGGGTATGCGCGTGTGTGTGCGCGCATGTAAAATGATGATGAATGGAAAGGTTGAAGAATGTTGGATATTTTTGTTCGGATGTTGATACTGATTGGCGACAAGCAAATTCAATACTTCAGCTATGCGTCTCATCTGCAAACGGTATTTCTTATCAAAATTGTTCTGTACATATATAAATAAAGATCTTTGGCGCGTGCGCTGAGAAATTGATATTCGAAAGTGCAATCGATGATTGCATAACTTATACGCATGAAATTCTTGGAACGAAGGTTTCGTCCTAGCTTTGTGATACAGTTTTAATGCTGCGTCGAATCTGTATAGTTTAATGTTTATGCTATTATACTTGAAAATACATCTAGTTAACTTTAAGGGAAACTTTATATATTCACTTGATTATTTTAATACATTTACATAATTATTATTTATTGAACGTTGTATGATTTTTGGTATAGCTTTTTCTGCTATCGAAAGAGATTCTGTTGTACGAGGGTAGTGATAGACAATTTAGAGTTAGTTTTATAAACTATTCGTTTACACTTTAAATTATCCTATGAAACAAATATTCGCCTAGGATCGTGACATTAAAAACCTGTAGGCCAAAACGCACGGCGAGTTGATAACGTCAACAAATTATGTACAATTCCGTCTCTTGCGAGTACACGCACTTCTTTATTATTAGAAATCCAACAATAGTTAACCTTGGACTCGAGTGAGAAAGAGAGAGAGAGAGAGAGAGAGAACAGAAAGCATATTTTCCCTCGAAGTGTAAAAAAAAGAACACCGAAAGCCATCAACTTCCACGTATTTCGTCAAATCCGCACTACAGGTCCGCCGCAACAATACAAATGCGGTGGCAGGTTTAATGGCGAAAAAGCGCGGGTGAGACGACGAGGCGATAAAAGTAAGCACAGCACATGAGGTCTCGCGGTGATAAAGAAGTCTTCTCGCGGCTATATATATATATATAT
>UELV01100318.1:1837-22206 GCA_900490015.1 Megastigmus stigmatizans
TGTTTCAAACTAAAAGTGTTCCGTTTGTTCTTCGTTCACTTGCGTTCGTATGGTCTGACATTAAATTACGCTGACTATGTATCCTCTTATAATAATGTTATATAAAAAAAAAATAAATCCCGAGCTGATCCTACAATTTATCGTAACCGAGCTGATCCGACGGCAAGCACACGAGGATTGAATTGACGGCCGAGTTTTAGTCTATCATTTTTTTTCTGCTTCTAAATTGAAATAAATTCGAAGTCGGAAAATAAATTTTTTAAAGCAGTCGAATAACGCAACGTTATGTATTATTTATTTCTCTGGTTATTTTGACAGTGATAACTAAGTAGTTTCACGTCGCGTTTGATCCGACGGCAAGTGCATGATGATTGAATCGGCGGCCGAGTTTGAGTTTATCATTTTTTTCTGCTTCTAAATTGAAATAAATTCTAAATCGGAAAGTAAATTTTTTAAAGTAGTCGAATAACGCACCGCTATGTATTATTTATTTCACTGGTTATTTTATTAATACGGACTTTTAACGATTTTAGATCGTATGCCCACGCGTATTTAATGTTATGTTTAGCTATTTGAAGTTTATTGTTTTTCACTTTTATTTTTTTGGTTTTTCACCTTTCACTTTTTCCACTGACACTCGCGCACACGTAACTTCGCGTACACGCGACCTCCCAACCCGAAACATTTTTTGCATGTTATAATATTTCCATACATTTTCTGAGATATCAGAGACGACGTCTCTGATCCTGAGATACTGTGTAGCTTCCACAGGAGATTGGACGATCGGTCTATTGCCGATCCTCCAAACTCGCTGCTGCGTCACTACACAGTTTCTCAGGATCAGAGACGTCGTCTGTGTATGGAAATATTATATCATGCAAAAAAAAATTTCAAAAGAATTTGACAATCTGTTTTTCGCTGACTCTTTACTTATATGGAAAAAAAATGTATTGAATAAAATTGTGCCAAGAAAAGGAAAATTAATTTATATATGTTTATACTCTTGGTAATTTAATGAATAAAAAAAAAGAAAAAGAATGAGAGAGAAAGTGTCCCTGATCGGGCGCCAGGTAAATTTTCTGTTACGTTATACGCAATAGAAAATCGTTAAAAATTTATTATATATAGAATATATAGATATATAGAAGGCACTCGGAGTATTGGTCCCGTACGGGCCCGACTGCGTCTTTAATCGCAGTGCAGCTTACTCGGTCTCTCTCCATCCTCTTCCTAACTAATAAGCTTTTAACTCTTACCTTTATCTGTGCTTTGATCTTCCTTCCTTCTTATTTTATATTATTAATTATTCAAAGATCCTCCTTCCTTCTTATTTTATTCCTTTGCGTTTTTAGTGATGGTGATCAAAATAAGAATTCTCTTTTGATTTGTGGTACTTGTTTTTATTTTATTTTTCTCGATCGGTAGGTTATCGCAGTTTCACAATTAAGTTTTTTTTTTTGTAATTAGTTTAAATGGATCTTTCAAATTAAATCCCTTAATTATCTATTACTTTCAATTAAACCCCTTAATTATCTATTACTTTCAATTAAATCTTTCAAATTAAATCTCTTAAATATCTGAAACTATACGGCTCTCTTGGCCGACTAATCACAACTACTAGACTGGAAAAGTGCAGCCTAGCTCAATGGCTCGGTATAGGGATGGCCTGTCCCCCCGCTCCACCGAGTTCGGCCGCAGTTTTCCGTCCCCGAAGGAGAGTAGTTCTCCCACTCCACCTCGCTCTCTCCTCGCTTAAATCCCTTGGCTTGCACTTCTTGTGCATTTATTCTCCTTCGGTAGATTTTTCTCTCTCGCACCCATGGTGAAATTTTAAGATAGCTGTAAGCTGCTTAGTCCGTCGAGTTCGGCTTGGAATTTTTCAGATAGAGTCGGGTTACTTAGACTCAGCTTCGCGCTAAGCCGGGCGCTGTTCGTTTTGTTGCGTACGCGTCTTTTAATGTAAGAGTTATGGGTTTTTATTCCCTAGTAATTTTCCATTGCTTTTAGTCGGGTGGTTTTTGGTTTTTAGATATTTGGTTTTAGATAGTTGATCATTATTATATTTTCATTAAACATTAAATAAATTTTAGATTAAAAATAAATTTTAAACTGCGTATCGTAACACACTTTCTGAAATTCTTCTATATTTTTGCAATCGCTGTCCCAAATAACATATTAGTTTTTTTCTAACATTTCAAATAAACTTTAGAAGTTATGAGTGAGAACGTATTATACGTTAAAATGTCAGCCATAAGCCACAGGCTAAAATTCTTAACTTTACGAACTAATATCTCAATTTCCGTGAAGGTAGGAACTCTGAAAATTTGTGGGAATGTAGATAGTTTTGTTAATTATGCACGTTTAGAATTTAAATAAATTCTCTAATAAACGAAAAATCACGATAACCCTCTTAAAAAGATTGAATTTTGTCTTGATGCATACCAATATCAATAGTATAAATTATATGTATCAAGTCGGTCTTTTGATCAGTAAACAAATTCTCGATCTTGTGGTAAATGTGATAAGAATTATCATAGTAAGCACTCTTTATATACGTATGAAAAAAAATCAAAAAGCTATATTGATCGAATATTCGATTTACATAAATACTTTTTAGTGCTTAAGGAAATGCACATTGATACAGACGGCGATCGGATAATCATGCAGTGTCAGATACCTCAGCTAGACGGTGCAGTGGCTTTGACATCAAACGACGCGCACGGTAACGTAGACTCAGATACCGAGTTTTATTCATCGAAGTCATGCACCTTCATTTCCTTGACATCGTCATCTTTCAGCTGGGGCTTATCTGACAACGACACCGACAGTAGCACTACATGCTCTTCAAACGAGAACGGTAAATGCATATCATTTTAATACATTTCTTTTATTCTTAATTCGTGAGTATTCAAAACTTCGATATTTTACAGATGTATATTTACAGAGCGGTGAAGGTGAGAGAGAGAGACGTAGCATAAAGAGCTCCTTGATTTATCATTCAAACCAGCTCCTTGCGACACTATCGATGATTCGGTGTAGAAGGGCTCGAACTCGTAGGACGAATAGTCATACCTCCACCAAATCATAATATGTACGAGTGGTTGGACAGTGCTCTATCTGATCTGCACGAAAGTTTTTATCGTGGTCGAGAACCTACAGATTTCATTGGTATAACTATCCAATTCGAAAGGTTTAATTATGGACCCTTGTAGATGTCGTTTAGGCCAATTCAATATTTTGACGTGGGTGAGTTGTGAAATATGGTTTTCAGAGCTGCGCAAAGTGCAGCCGATTTCGATATCGATGTCACACTGTTGATCAAATGTAGCGTTATAAATAATATAGTAGGTCGTAGACGTGTCCGTTTAACCGAAGAGTCTGTGCGAAAACGGTTAATTTTATCTGTAAGAAAGGACGACGCCCTCTGCTTGCCGCGGTCTCTAATTACTGCTTGTGCTCATGCAATTAGAGGACAATTGCGCTAGGGTACTTTACACAACTATTAGAACCAAATTAGAATACAAAATAGTCGAGTGTAGAAACAATCAACTCAAGATCTCATTAATTTGGCGAATGTCAGTGTACCGGCAACCGGCTGTGAACTCGAGGAAATTCATCGATTTCAGATTTTCCTAGCTCAGAGAGGTATCGCTATAGCTGTCTACTTTTTTAGGAATTTCGGACGTGGGGATGCGCCTATTTACGACGGCATAAAATATGTAATAGATACTTACAAAAGTATTTTACACGTGCTAAAAATTATGTACTACGAGACTACTAGACATTATCGACCGGTACTTAACTTAGTGGATGCAGGTGAAAGTAAAGAATATTGCATTCCATGCAACAAAAACTATAATAGCGTCGAGAGTCACATATGCTCCGACAGATATTACAAATATCTGAAAATCCCACAGTGCGATATAGCTTTTGTAAAAAAATTTTAAAAATGCGAAAATTGTAATTGGAACATTTTTGACAATGATTAAAATCATTTGCAGAAGAAATCAGTAAAAACACCGTTATCTGTTGACGACGAAATCAAAATCTACCGAATTTGCTGCAAAACTGTACGAATTAATAATCGTAGAGAAAAACATATTTGTGGCGTGTCATTTTGTAATATCTGTAATGTGCGGGGGCCAGTTAAGCATTTTTGTTTCGTGCAACTGATCAAAGAGATTAAACAGACACCAAATGTATTATTTTTATTTTATGATTTCGAGACACAGCAGTCCGCGACTGTACTTGGTGACGAGAAAAAAATACACGTACCAAATTTATGTGTAGTACAAAAGTGTACTCTCTGTACCTCGACGATGCAAATATTTCCAATAGGTGTGGATACTGTGGAATTAGACAGTACATATTTAATATCAAACCGAAGACAAAGTTGATTAACTTAGCTCTAGCTAATCGCAAAAATTTAAAAAAAACGATATGCATCGTTCATAATTATTAAGGTTTCGACAGTCAATTTATTTTTACATATTTGGTAGAGGAACACAGTGATCGACAGAAGCCGCAGGTAATCTTGAATGGTTCAAAAATTATTTTTTTGAAATATTTAAATATAAAGTTTATCGACAGCCTGAATTACTTACACATACCTTTAAGTAGCTTGACAAAAACTTACGGACTTTCAGAAATTGAAAAGGATACTTTCCCCATTTATTTAGTACCCCAGAAAATCAATTTTACACTGGTCCGCTATCACCTATAAGTATGTATGCACCCAATTCTACAAGAGACTTGCGAATATGTGTTCAATTTTCAGGATAAGATATTGAAATACTGTAAACAGGATGTCAAGATGCTGAGTGCACGACAATAGCTTCCATGTATATGCAATTTTTAAGAAAAAATTTTTTAAAGAAAAATCAGTTCGGTATCGGTGCCTGTCGGTAGCTATAGAAAATACGACAATCAGTCGATTAAAGCGATTCAGTGGATGTACTGGATGGAGAAAAGAGTGCTAAATTGCAAAATGGAGCACACCGGATGCTGCCGTGAAAGAAGGCTACCCGAGAATATTCTCGTAGACGGATTTTGCTAGCCCGTGGAAGGCGACAGTCATAGAAGAATCGTTCTTCAATTTCACGGCTGCTACTCGCACGGTTGCCCTCGTTGTTACAGAATAAATCGAGACGATGTTTTGACTGACGTCATGATGATTCGATGGTGGATACGAGAAAACTTGTATCTTTTCTGAAAAAATCATTGCAAATAATTATCATCTGATCGAATTGTGGGAGTGCACGTACAATCAAGAGCTGGCATACAACGAAGAAATCAAATATTTTGTTGAAAATTATATTTTAACTCGTTTACAGAAAACCCTTGAATCCCCGCGAAGCATTTTTTGGAAGCTGCACAGGTAATACTGTAAAAATGTACAAATACTGAGAGGATGAAAAAATAAAATACGGCGACGTGTGCTCGCTATATTCGTACATGTGTAGGCGTGGAAAATACCCAATCGGTCATCCAAAGTTGTATGTTGGTGACCGAGAGTGTGAAAAAATTGTGGGTAGGAATAACGATGTGTTTAGCGTTTTTGGCCTTATCACGTGCGATGTGCTCCCGCCGAAAATTTTGTATCATCCGATCCTACCTATTAGACTGCGCAATAAATTATTATTTCCGCTGTGTCGTACATGCTGCAAACAAATGCTTCACGATGATTGTCCTCACCAAAATGCACATGATAGAATTCTGAAGGTGCATGAAATATGGCAATACGAGATGACCCAATACAGTTCAGAAACAAGAAGCGGGGGGATATTTTCAAATTATATTGACGAGTTTTTTTAAGCAGAAAGCAATGGCATCTGGTTATCCACCAGACTGCACCACGGACGAGGCCAAAGACGAATACGTCAAACTCCTCGAGCAAAATGAGGGTATAAACTTGAACAGAAATCAAGTCTGCTTTAATGCGGATCTCCGAACCGTGGCAAAGCTATGCTTAAACTCGTGGTGCGGAAAATTTGCGCAGCGCGAAAATATACCGACAACGGAGGCGATTACCGTGCCGCAAAGATTGATCGAATTATTTACCAGTGCAGAAGTCGAGGTAACGGACCTTTTACCCTTCATCGACAAAACTCTATACGTCAGATGGCGTTATAATACTATCAGCCAGGTCATCGTCAACCACTAGCGTTATTGTTGTAGCTTACATGACCGCGCAAGTCCGGCTAAAATTGTTTGAATATTTGAGTGAATTAGACAGAAGCGTTCTATATTACGATACGGATTCAGTCATCTATTTCGGTAATAGTAGTCAGAGTGATTTATCGATTGGTACAATGCTAGGTGAAATCACTGATGAGCTGTCAGAGAATGGCGCAGGTGCGTACATCACGACGTTTGTATCCGGCGAACCAAAATTTTACGGTTACAAATATAAAAATCGACGGACGCGAGGAATGTGTGTGAAAGGTGAAAGGGGTCAGACTAAACTACTCAAACAGCCAAAAAGTTAATTTTCAGAGTATTGGTGAAATGGTAAAAGGTGATACAAGCGGAATTTCTTTAGACTCTTTCAGATCCCATCAGACGTACCGATTTTCACGAAGATTTATCGCAAAACGTGACGAAAACTTGATTGGTCACAGGAACAGAGTGGGAAAGACCGAGCTCACAGTACGGCGCATGTGCTATAGAGTTACGGCAGTATATTAGAAGTGTTCGCTAGCTGAGCATGTACGAATCAGCTCATTCGTACGCTTCCGCGAGCCGCGAATCACATGCACTGATCCGCGATTAGTGGCGGTATTAGTTCATTTGTGCGTTTGTGCGAATAGGAAGCGCTCGCTAGCGACGGTTAAACGAATCAGATGCGGTGAGTGGGGGTAATTAGCTAACTTATGCGTTTGCGCGAGCTACGGATCGGAAGCGCTCGACGCGAGTTGCGAGCGGGCTCGGGGAGACCCACCGCGGTCATCAACACCTTGGGCAGAGGTATAAGAGTATGCCCTCCTTATTTAGTCAGTTATGGATACACGTTGGCTGCATTCGTGGACGTCTATATGCGACGGTCCAACAGGGTGGGGCAAATCGGAGTTTGTGAAAAAAATTTTAAAGTATAAAGGATCACATGTGCGACACTCGCTTCGAGCGCATAATTCTCTCCTACAGTGAATGGCAGCCCGACTACAAGGAACTTGGTAAAGATGTTGAATTCCGCGAAGGAATTCCAGAATCCAGCGAGTGGACGAGCGATCTAAGACCCTATCTGCTCATCATCGTTGATCTTATCGTGAAATCTCGTCCTCTGGCGGCGCGATCGTCAATCTCTTTATAAAAGGCAGCCGCCTTAATAACCTTAGAGTCATATTTGTCACGCAGAATTTTTTTCATCAGGGGAAAGTACAGCGTAACATATCGCTGAATCGTACTATTTAGAAACTTGCGCGATTGCAGTCAAATTCAGCATCTTTCGTGACAAGTGTGCCAAGAAGATCCACGATTTTTGCAGGAAGTGTACTAGGACGCTACCTCTCAACCGTTTGGCTATCGCTTTGAACGTCTTACACGGTAACTACAACTCACCAAAACACACCAGAGTAAATTACGCAAGTACACTTATGTTCTATAATTGTGCAAAGTGGCGGATTCTTGCCTGCTTTACTGGCTTCTCTTATTGGTACCATATTGGCATCTCTCATGACAAAGTAGCAGTAGCAACAATGGATCACGCGAAAAAAAATATTTTCATACCTCAAGATAGTTTGGACAGCATTCGCCTTTCGCTCGCAAATGGTGGGCTAAAGTCTGTACACGTACCCGGTACGTTCACTAGCAGGCTGGGTGCAGAAATGAACGATACATTGAACTCATCAGTCTGCAAAGACGATTGGGAGAAGTGGTCAAAGTATAAGCATGTTTTAGAACGCTATCTTCACTTTCGAGGCACTGAGAAGTATTCGGCGAAAAGAAAAATCTCAGAGGACGACGACGACGTCGAAGTCAATGTCAGACTTCTGAGCACGAATGACAACTTTATCGACGAACATCGTTTTACGAGAGGACGATGATGCAAGAAATGACGAGCATATCGTCGAAAGCGTTCCAAAAGAATTTCGTGCTTATTCTGTACGACTTATGTTACACTTGCGCAGAGTCAGTAATATAGTGTGGAATTGTAATAGAATCCTGCTGAGGGAGCAAACAATATCGACTTGTTGAATGTCACTATGAGAGCTAGAAAAAAGGTTCTACACAGAGGCCATCGTCAGTTTGCGACTGCGATCCGAAAAAGGTTCAAACTTCAAGAATACATTGACAATAAACACGTTTTGGACTGTATTAGAGGTTCGACGTTGACCTCTAGCATTCCATCGCCCGGAATTTCAACACAATCTCCAGGTCAAGCTATTTCACTAGCATCTTCTTCTTCTCACTCGCAACAGATAGTTGACGGTTTCAGTGAGTGAGTTGTAGTGTAGAGGAGAAAGAAAGTTACACCAACACCAAGCTTTTCAATCATGGCGTCGGCTGAGCGGCAAGTACAAAAAAAAAGCGAAGAAAAACACCTAAGTGTCGTAGAGGAGGAGGAAAAAAATAGCGCTTTAGCCTCGTATAATGATTTTCTGGCGTTTGAGATGCACCCGAATATAAATTTTGTGGACCAGGCACCAAATTGACGGAACAACTCGAACGTGTTGAGGTGGGGATCAATCCTCTGAACGATGCCTGCCGGGAGTACGATCTAGCGTACAGCGACAAGAAAAAGAATAATCGTCGAAAGGCTGGTCGTATACTGGCTGAGCGTGCATTTTCACGTATGCTTGCTCGAGAGATACCTCCCAAATAACATCTGATCAAAGAAGTGGATCGGTGGACCAATAATCTCGTCGAGATGAGCGTCCATTAAAACTTGTAAAAATGACAATTCCTAAAAAAAACATCAAATCTATCTGCTGATAAATTGTAACCATGTTCAACAGTAGCTTCAATAATGTACTTCTTCAAAGGAATGGAATAAAATAAAATCTGGTTCGAAATAACATACATTCTCCAGTCACCCAATTATATTTATGATCCGGTTCTAGCTTTTTTTGTCTGGAATCATAACTATCTAATACATTCTGAAACGAAGTCAAACCTAAAGAATTAGTAAGGACACTTTCATCATCGTCATCATCATTGTCATAGTTATCATTATCTTCATAGTTATCTTCAGTTTCGTCATCATCATCATTATTTGAATCATCAGAACCCGAATCATCTGGATTAGGTATAAGTACAGCCTCGATATAATCATCATTTTCAAACAATTCAACATTTTCGTCGAAGTATTTTTTTTTTTCTGTTTCTTGAATTTTTTCTCAATGGAGTTACCAAGTTATCATTACTTTTTCTCTTGCTCATAGTCAATATTACAAATCGAATAGAAAAATAAGTTACAAAATTACTATGCTCTCTAAAAGTTATTTAACAAATTCTGTAGAAACTCTATTGAATTACAATGAAAAGCATATACAATATAATTACGCTTGAACTTTAAACTGAAGTACACGACATAATTTTACTTATGGAAATGAAGGAAATTCAAAAGTAAATATGAAAAAATTATATAATTATTTGGGAATAATATGTGAGTAGCATAACAGTTAAAAATTGATTACATAATCAACGACAAATAAATGACGTGATAGAAGTAGGCATGTATCGTGAAAACCCTTATAAATAAACCATAGAAAAATGTTAATTTTATACTTCACGATTCGTCAAATAAATTTTTTCGGTAAAAATACTTATAGAAGAAAAGTTGCAAAAATGATTTCAATGCTAAATATTAAATATAAATAATACAAGTAATTAAATGTCATATATATATATTGTAACGTGGCGAATTTTCGCACGTTTATCGCACGAATTGAAATATTAAAAATGCCTTAAAAGGCAATATAAGCAGCCAGAAGGGACGTCCCTCCACCTCTCGTTTCGGACCGTTTTATATTGAGCGTTTATTTATTATTTTTATTTTTTATTTTACGCCTACGCAAATACGCGTCGATGAGCGCCAGGACCTTCTTTCAGGGTCAAGAGATATCAACAGAAAATCCCGCTGCAACCTCCAGGATGCGCCGCTCCGTCGCTCAGAACATCTACATGTTGCAGATGCCTAAATTACGCATTCTGATTATTTTATCTCTCTTTTTTCCTCTGCCTCCATGTCATTATTATTTTTCTCTTTTAAAACTCTCTTAAAAGCACCCTTTTTCATCTCAAAAAAAGGGCTTCCAAAATATTTTCTTGCAGTTTAGGCAAGAGAGCATTATAGGCTTTCTAATGCCCGCTCTTCTTGCCTACGAATTTTAATTCGCACATCTGCGGAAAATTCCATTGAATATTGCCTGCTGGCACATAGTAGCCCCAGTATCGAATTGGAATATTTTAAAATTCCAACATTATGGAAACTTCCACAAAAGATACTTGTAGTGCCTGTGCTTACAGCAGCAAGGGAAAAGGACATTGGAGCGAGAGCGAAGGACGCTAGACACAACAACATTCCGCTGTGGTGCGGAACCAATCAGCGAGCGAAGTGACAGCAGCGCGAAGGATGCCACGGGCCTCAACGGACTCGGCGACGCTTGCCTCGGTGACTTTTCTTCTGGCTGCCCAACGGACAATTGCGATCATCTATACCGCGTGAAAGCCCAATTCGCGAACAGTAATAGCGCTTGTGCCTTTTTGTTAGCAGCGCTCGTTCGTTTTGACTCTGTAAATTATTACTTTATTAAAATTGATTTTAAGATTGTACAATAACTGTCTCGTTTTTCGAGGCCCGATGCCTGATTAAAATCGTTTGATACTAGCAGGAGCTACAAAAGGGTAGGATTTGCCTTACGCGGTTTTACAGTTTTTTATTTAAATTCAATTTAGAATTTTGTGCCTACGTTGTGGCTTTAACTCCGCGCTAGAGTGCCTTCATCCTCGCGCGTTTGTAGTTATTTTTTTTTGTTTATTAACTTCTCGCGCACGTATCCGTACGCTCGAGATTTAAGGTGGAGTAACGCAAAATTTGGTGAGCCAAGTGACTCAAAAATATTGTAAGGCGTATTGCGTGCCTCTTCAAGGCAATTATTTAAAATCTTATTTCATGTAAAATAGATTTATAGTAGAGTCACTTAAATAAATAACGTGCTTTTGACAGGCTTTTGGATATTCCGCTAGACTAACTCATTATATTTTATTTGTTACAATGAAATTAGCATGCCTCTCAGAGGTCTTTTGTAAGTATTTATTTGCCTATTAAAGGACTGAAATTGTTAAAGATCAACTCCAATTTGTAGAGTATGAACTTATCTATTTTCATTATTTAATGTTATCACATGTGTGTGTACGCGTCTGTCCACAACCCGAAACTCAGCTCGAACGTCTCTGACCGTTCGACCTCACTACTCTGCCTCTGGCTAGTTGCGCATAAATAAGAAAAATAAAATTTAATTCAAATCAATTAATCGAGTGGCACTGCTCGAGTTTAGAGTAATCCAATTGAGTAAATCTACAAACCCAGTGCCTGGCGCCCTGATTCACTCTGCCTATGCAAATAATTATTAAAATTGTAAATAACATAACTTACTAAAATTTGAACGGTAATTCAACTGTCATTTGCCTCCTAATTATAAGCTCGGAGAAGCTACCGAGTCACTCCCACGCTCAGTCAAATTTCCCAGTTATAATATATATATATAAACACACACGTATATATAGCTATATATATATACACATTTATACATACATTTATACATACATGCATATGTTGCTAATATTATATACATACGTACTCGTTAAAAGACTTCCCAAGTCGTTCGATACCAGAATTTGGAATAAAAAGAGGAAAATTAGTGAAAAAATCGTATTTTTGGGAAGGTACGGCAATTAGTGGTTGTTTATTTATTATAAAATCATTAAATGTGGTAGATTACATTTTATACTATCGATTTGTATCATATAATTTAACAAAGTTACAAATAATAGGTAAAAAATACGGATTTTTTGGAATTTTCAATTTTTCACCGGTTTTAAGCCGCCATTTTGAGTCCGCCATCTTGAATTTGAAAATCGTATGGATATCATTTGAAAGATTAGGCAAAAAAGGATGGTCCGTGAAGGATTTAGCTGCTCTCGTATATCAGAACCAATCGAAAATTTTGATCGAAAAACAAATAATACAAGAAAAACAGCGTTTTTTTCAATTAAAATTGAAAATTTTTTTTGGAAAATGGAAAAATTTGAAAATTTTGTCGCCGAAATCTGAAAGAGCATCCTCGAAAGTAGTGAGGCTTTCATAGTTTTTCATTCACTCAAAGTCAGTGTTCTCAAAAAGTGTAATTGTGACGTTAGAGGGTTAATGAACATGATATCGATAAACTCTTACAACGATGGCTACAACTACCTTATCCCAATCATGGATGTTCTCACCAAGTATGCATGGATCGAACCTATTGAGAGTGAAAAAAGTATTGTTGACGCTTTTTGGCGAATTTTGGCCAGGAGTGATAAGAGGAAACCGTTGGGATTTCAATCGGACAAAGGGAAGGTTGGTTTAGCGATGCAGGAATTGTTGAAAAAAATGTAAATAATTTTTAGGGTTGTGCGGAGTCCCGATACGAAGGCAGCTGTTGTAGAGAGGTTGTAATAACTATAAAAGAGCGAATGTGACGTACAAAAATACACGAAAATACATTGACGTTTTACCGGATATTTTGCAAGCCTACAACCATACCAAGCATTCTGCCACTAAAATGACTCCCGCATCCGTAACTCTGAACAATGCTGCGGATGCACGACAAAATTTAAATTTACTCTACGGCAGCATCAAACTGAGACAAGCTAAATACAGTGCGAGCGACTTGGTGCGGGTCAGTCGAGCGAGGAATGTTTTCGCGAAAGGTTACGAGGGCGGTTGTACATTGGAGCTGTTCATAATTGCAAGAATTTCATTAATACGTCAGCCTCCGGTTTACATTTTGAATGACTTGGCAAACGAGGATATTGACGGTTTTTCTACGAGGAGCTCTCGCGAGTTAAAAAAGATTTGAACAAAGTAGCGATTGAAATTGAAAAAATTTTAAAAACTAGAGGTAAAGGTCAAACAAAGGAGTATTTTGTTCGTTGGAAAGGGTACTCCGGCACATTTAATTCTAGAGTCAAAGTTGGTGCTTTTAAAAATTAAAAATGAAAGATCAATTTTATATCGTATTCCCTAGCAGTAACAGCATGGATTATTTTGCTGAAAATACAACGATCCACTTTGTCACTCATATGTCCGTGGAGTCTGTCGAGAGCCTCAAGAGGAAGGCCGAAGAAAAGCTGGATAAATTAATGGTGGGGCCCGGTTATAAAGTGCCCCGCTATCTCGAGCAGACCCAGTTGCTTCAGAGCCTGAACACAGCGAACATCCGCTCAAGTGGAAGGAAAAAAAGAAAGCAGAATAAAAAGTGTGTTAAGACGAATAAAAAGACGACAAAGGGTCGAGTGATAAAAGAGAAAAGGAAGAAGAAGCAGAGGAAGTGCAGAAATCGATCTAAAAGAGGCATTTTTGGGTAATAAAGATGGCTTTCTTACACACCCAATCGTTCGAATGCCTAAAATCTGTATTACTTCTGTTAGAAATTCCACCTACTCAGGCGACGATTGAGGGTTCGCATTGGGTGCAGTATAAGCCTATATCCTTGTTAACCAACGACTCACCAATAGAATTAGTAATACAGGAAATGGCGAAGAGTACATAGTTCTTGTACATTCCATGCTCAATTTACGTAAATCTCTTAGATGTATGACTATTGAAGATGCTTTACCTGAGGGTACTGAGGCTTTAATGAATCGCGCTGCACCTGTCTACAATTTCATGTACGCACTATTCAATTAAGTCGACGTCTTTTTAAATCAAAAACCTTGCCGCCGACTAATGCATACACCTACAGAGCATACATCGAGAGAAAGGTATCACACTTGACGAATGTTTTATGGACAGGCGATGCAGCTGATAAAATGGAAGACTCGAACAACGAGAATCTCGGTCTCGTAGCTCGTTGTAAACTTTTAAATGCTCAAAAATCGATTGACGTGATTGGACACCTTCATTCCGACGTTTTAATCATGAGAAGCTGCTGGTGAATGACGCAGAGGTTAGAGTTCGTTTAGTAAGAAGAGACAGTTTTTCTCTGATGCATCCTACGGGCTTCATGGGCATTCACATCAAGGAGGCAAATCTTTTAGTTAGACGTGTAAAAGAAATCGCGGTGTGCTACTCGCTCACAGTAAGGCACTTACAAAAATAACTGCTAAATATTCGCTTACACGAGTGGAAGTAAAGGCTATAACAATGCACAGTGGTGTTCACGGTAAAACTTTGGATAATGTGATATCCAGCTAGCTACCCAAATACATAGCAGTCGGTTTTGTTGAAAATGAAGTTTACAATGGTAAACGAACTCTTAATGCCGTTAATTTACAAAATTTTAATAATAATTTATTGTGCTTATATATCGACGGTGTGCAAGACCTTCGACAGTATTACAGCCTGAGTTCAAGAAGAATAAACTGTACATCGATGCATATCATACGCTATTTTCTGGCACCGGTGATTATTTTCTCATCGAAGGAAATGAGATTAGCCGTGAAGCATACCCTAATGCCTACTGCCTTTCGAAAAAGTTGTAAACAATTCTGACGGAATACTGCGCAATCGCAAAGTGCGACTTCTAACGTGTGCGGTCAATTTTGTATAATGTTCTTATATTACATAAGTTTAGGGTTAGACTTCCAGAAATTTCTCGACAATTTTTCCCCCGACTTGTAGAAAAACAATACAATAAGCAGAGCTCACGTTCAGTACAGGAAGGGCTCGCTGGAACAGTCTCACCCGACGATAAATTTCCACGCAGATAATTACTTTCAATAAATGCACTTCATTTACCTTAGAACTACGATCTGAACCGCAAGGATCGTTGAGATAAAAATAGTGGTAGCCTTTGTCATCCTTCCTTCCTTCCCACCTGCCGTGATTAAGCGCCTTGGCGGCTTATTTATTTGCCATCAGTAGCAAACGCTAATTCAATGCACCTTGGTTTGTTATGCGATTGTATCTCGCTTACATTTGCGTTGTCGCGGCGCTGCGAATGTCGGAATGCCGGGCCGATGAGTAATCTAAGAGATGATTTTTACAGACTCTATCTCAATCCCTATCCGCGCTTCGGTCTTTTAAAATGAGGAGAAAAAAATTTCGTTTTTTTTACTTCACGCTAGGTGCTATGTGTGAGAATCCGATACCCTACACATAGCACCACAATTATGTATGGAGCGTGAGTTATCGGGGGTGTCAAAATAATTAATAGAGAGGATAGATTTCATCTTCGAATTATTTGTGAATCGTCTGATAGAGAGAGTGGTTGTCTCTCGACCCCTCGTTGTTGCCACCCGCGACTCGCTTCACGATCCCGATGCTTACCTTGCAAGCCAACCGGCCTGTCCTCAGTACCTGCTGCGTTTGCAGCAAATTCCGGATCCACGGAAGTTCAGTGTCGGGTAGGCGTTGGCTGCTCGCCAAAAACAGCAGCCAAGTCGCCTACATGACAATAATAACAAATAAGTATTGTTAATTTTCCCGTAGAATTCCTGCAATTAGTTACTCAAAATTCCCAAAAATTAGTAATAACACTTCAAATAATTATTTTTTAAACAAGTAAAAGGAACCAAAGAAAAAATCAGGAATCCTTATTTTTCGGTTGAGTAATAAATACTATATTGAAATTTTGGCTCATCTGCAGTTAGTAAAGCCTGGACAAAAGCACAGTATCAATTTATCATTTCTTTATAATCATTTTACAATTAAAATACTTCAGTATTTATATATAAAGTGGAGTATATAAAAAATATATAATGAAATACTTAACATACTTTATTATTGGGATATAAATAATAAAGTATTTTATTCCCGAGCGAATTGTAAAAGCTACTTATTGACCTGAAAAGCGTGACAAAAGTAGCATTTTGTACCCTCTACTCTTAGGCGAAATTCGACTTTTTGTGCCTGTTTTCTGGGCCCAAACCCCTACATTTCCGCCTCTTTTTTAAAGCGGTCGCTAATCGTGTTTAGCGCCTGAAAATATTGCTATAATATAATTTTTTCAATCTAATCTACTTTTGATAACGGAAACTGAAAGTTGAAACTTAGACTTTCAAAAACACTATACTTGCAATTTTTTGTAAAAAGTATTCATAAATAGTTACAGCATTAAATGTTAAGAACGAAAAATGGAAATTTTCCTTTTAATTTAAAAAACCATCTTCAGTTACAAAGACCATTATTATTAAAAAAGTATCCCAAAGCAGTAATTGTACCTAATAGAACTAATCGTTTCCAGATCCAGCAAGTAAAGTTGCAATGGAACGCGAAGCCGAAGATTGGTTCACTGGAGAATGCGGCATATAAGCCAGGTGGCGGTGACAAGAAGATCGAGACGATGAAGCTGGACTTCAAGGACAAGGCTAAGCCAAAAGTCGGATCTAAGGAGAATGCTAAACACGTGCCTGGCGGTGGGACCGTCAAGGTATGACTTCACCCGATTCTTTCTCCTGATTCCGAATTGTCGCACTTTCAACTCTTAATGCCGTTTTCCATCATCAATCGTGTACACTCCGCATCTCTCAAGACACAATACTATGTCTTACTGTCGACATTTAGAGCGAATTTTATATATTCAAACATGAACTTTAGTATACATGTGAACAAAAGCAGGTTTCGTTCGTATATTTTCATGTGTACTAGAATTAGTGTGTACTAATTTACTATTTAAAAATTTTATAATTATAAAATACAGTTTGGTATCTAAAGATTATTGTTTAAAATCAGCTCATTCTTACTGAATACTTTACTTTTTTAAGATAAGTTATTAAATGTTATAGTTTTTCAAAACACCATATAATTTTTAAGCATTTCGCACTTAACAATAAGATGATATTTGTAGTGTACAATACTGATAATGATTGATTAAATATTCGACACTGTAATCATTAATTTTAATTATATTAATAAACTTATTGGACCAATAATAATTTTTAGAACTATATAATATCATTAATTAATTTTAAATATAAATCAATAAAGATTAAAATTACTTACATTTATGAAAGTGGCAGATCTTTTTAATAGATGTACAAATAATAATTGAATTTTTAATCAAAATCGATTAGTCTTCATTAATTTCCTTATCATTTATTTGCAGTTACTAAATGTATGTTCAAACATTTTAAAAGAAATGAAGAAACATTTCAAACAATGTTATCAATGTTATTCTTTACTTATACTTATTGAATAGAGTTAAAATTAGACAACCATATATTACACTGTCCCACAGTCGCCACAAAGATGTACAAGAAATACGCAAAAAACGGCTTATGCTATTTTGTTCTTGAGGTTTTAAGTTAATGATATCGGCTAGTTGGGTCTTAAGATCTGCTCAGTTTTTCAACATATAACTTATTTTGTGAAAAGCTGATGTATATATAATACATACAAAGACGATATGGACTATATCTGTTGTAGTCTTATTTTGACATAAATTTAACAGCTTTTTAAAACTGTTGAACTTAATGCACAGATTATTTTTACATATTCTTATTTTTTGCAACTTCAAATACGTATCTCTATAGTTTTTTAAAGAATCGTATGTTTTATTAGTAAGATAAATTGAAATAATGCATCTAAAACTACCTATTCCTTCAGAGCCTATACGAATTTTTTTAATTTCTCAATTTTATATCGAATTTAAGTCCGTAATCTCACTTAAAATTGTACACTCCTACACACTCGCAAAACAATAAGCTTGTCGCAAACTTATTCCGTTAACAGTTAGTAAAAAATAATTTTACATAAGGCTACCATACAGTTCTGTTAATTTTAAGAGCTTAGTCGTTTTATAATATCTCAGTCTTATAATAACGATTTATATCTATTAATATTAAGAAATAGATACTCGTAGATAGATAGATAGATATAAATTTATTTTGTAGTAAAACAAAAAATTACAATGCTGTAAATTCATATAACAGAAATACAATTATAGTACAATATTGCTACAAAAATTCACTTTTTGCGATATCACAGTAAATTACAGATTAAATACTGATATTGTAAGTCAGAATACTTAAGTGATATCACAGTTACAGCTTAATAATACACTAATGCAAAATAATATTCGCAAAAATCCGTCTCATATCTTTCAGTTGAAAAGTAAAAGTAAAAGGGACAGCATAAAACCATGCATATACTTACATGAAAGACCATTCATACATACATTCAAGCCAATAAATACACGCGTACAGTTAATGGAGTATATAGGACGCTACAAAATAAATTAACATTCAGTAACGCCCCATGGCATACGTGTATACGTCAATCTATGTTTAATAGGTGCTTCCCCACCGCTGATTTAAACCTGCCGAGCGACGAAACGTAACGTATCTCGGCAGGCAAAAAATTCCAAAGATGCGCACCTTGGACCTGAAAAGAGCGCCTGCCCGTTTCGGTACGCAGGGAATCGTTTCGGCATTCAGGGAATCGCGAGTTCTTTTGTCTCTCCCCTTACAGGGCCCCTAGGTGTTTTCATACACTTTTTTATACACGATTTTATACACTAGTATAGCCATGAAATAATGTCTCCTTGAATCAGTGCGTAGCCAGCCCAGGGCAGTTCTGTGGGGAGAAACGTGATCATTCCTCCTCAAGCCCATCACGTATCTCACACATGAGTTCTGCAGAACTTGGCTGCGGTTTCTCAACTCCTGAGAGGCATCTAGCAATATAACAGAGCAGTAATCCACATGAGGGAATAGCAACGCTTCAGCAAGCCTTTTGAGCAAAGTCTCGGTGGTATACTGACGGTAAAAACGAAGACTGTACAGACTTCTGTTAAACTTTTTTGTAATCGCGTCTACGTGGGGCCCCCAAGAAAGTGTCGCGTCCAGCACAACACCCAGACTGGTAACCGTGCGCGAGAACGGCACAGTAACATCGCCACTCAGGACAATGCTGGGACAAGCAGCATTAAAAAAGTCTGAAACAAATCGATTACTTCCAAATAAAATAGCTTGAGTTTTTCTAACATTGAGCCTGAGCGACGCGCTATCCGCCCATGCCGCCACGGCCATCGCAGCTCGCTGAAGCCTCTCCACGTCCACATGCAAACACTCTCGTGAAACCTGAGTATAAATCTTTAAATCATCTGCATAAAGAATGTGCTGGATGCTCTCAGGGTCGAGGACGTCACGTATATCGTTAATGTAGAGACAAAACAACAAGGGCCCCAGCACTGACCCCTGTGGAACGCCCAAGTTCGTGGTGAGCCAGTCTGACTCCCCAGAAACATTTGTAATAACAGCTTGTTCACGATTTGATAGATAAGAGCTGATCCAGACAAGCGCAGATCTGGAAAAGTCCATCAATCGTACTAAAGTCAAACAGTAGAAGTAACGTCACCATTTTACTGTCAAGACCCGTCCGTATGTCCTCAGTGAGCTTCAGTAGTGCTGTCTGTGTCGAGTGATTCGGTCTGTAACCCATTTGCAAAGGATCGAGGATCTTCGACTTTGTGAGATGCTCCTGCAATTGCCCGTGTGCGATCTTTTCCAGCACCTTTGAAAGAAAGCATAATAGCGCGGTCGAAAATCAGTGGCAGACGTGGGGACTCTACTTTTTTTAAGAGGAAGTACATAGGCCTTCTTCCAAAGGGCCGGAAATTGGCCACTCGCAAAAGATGAATTGAATAATTTAACGAGAAGAGGACCAATGGTTGGTAGGGCTTTAACTATAACGCTTTACGGTATACCATCCGTCCCCCGTGCCTGCGATGAAAAGTGAGAGATCACAAGGATAACATCATTTAAGGTAGTATTTTAGAAACAGAAACCGTCCTCGGCAGTTGAAGCAATAATCCTCCTGCGATCTTCACTATCATCACGGGAAGATAACGATACGCCAGCAAAGTGTCTGTTAAGCTCCTCAGGCGTAAAACCATTCAACTCCTCCACATGCCTGGGTAAGAGACCCAGGCTTCTCATCTCTTTCCAGACGTAGTTGGTTGCAAGAGCATCAAACAGTCGATTTTTATAATATGCTGTACGCGACTCCTCCATCAGAACAGTGTTCTGCCTACGTAAAGTTAAAAATTCCTCTAATAGTGCAGGATCCTCAGTCCTTTTGTAACGGCGGTAGATAGTATTCTGTTTTCTGATCTGTTGGGCTAACCCTACGCCAATCCACGGCAGCCTGCCCTTTTTTGGAGTACAAGTTTTTATCGGTGCTAATTCGTCAATCGCCGCCGTTAGATTGGCACAGAGGTAGCCCAAAG
>UELV01100320.1:0-12146 GCA_900490015.1 Megastigmus stigmatizans
CCTTGGATCAATTTATTGTTTCGTTTTACAAATGAATTTTGCGATCAAAAACATGATCAAAAAATGACGTCTTTGGTCGTTAATGGGTTAATAAGGCACCACACCCAAGTTAAAACTAATTTCATTTTGGTCTTATATTGAGACCGCGGTAGATGTATTTGTTATCCAGCATTGATAAACTTAATGGTAAACAAGGAAGATAATGAGTTTAATGAAATAGTCCTTAAACTCAGCAGATTAATGCTGATGTAATCGATGTACTCTATAAATTAATATTAACCTTAGCATTTGCATTAATAAAATTATATAATGAACGAAAAATTAAAATTTGTTTTTGCGAATTGAAAAATAGAGTTACTTGGCTATTCATCCAGAACACTTGTGAGTCCATTGCATAAAATAGCGCTTATCGTCGAGGTACTGCTGTTACTAAAATCATCATGGACAACTGTTATAACAGTAGCTGTCCTACGAGTACCCAGTTCGTCATAAAATTCAATTTCAGATCCTGGCGCTTGAAAATTTTCTGTACTTGGAGTCACAGAATTATTTTCTTCTATGTAGTCCATATCTATTGACTGAATCATGTTGCTTAAATCTACTTGGTCATTGAAAGATGAACTGTCAATCGTTGATCGGTCAATCAAAGAGGCATCTTGCATTTCTTTATGGGCTTCTAGTGAACTGTCAGTTTCTTTGTCAGTCAAACTGGTATCTAGCATTTCTGTTGCAGATCCTTAACAATGAAAAACAAAAATAATTACAAATAAAAATTTGGTTAAAATGGTCAATAAAAGTCTTATAAATTTGTATTTGTATATTTTTTTAGAGACAGTGTTACCTTATATTATTTTGTAAATAGTTTTTGTAAAAGGGGTAATAGTAATAATAAACAAATAAATAAATATATAAAAGTATTCTTACCACTACAAAGTTTTCTCAGTCTTTGCCAAGATTCGAACAGCTCATAACATTTCATATCACCGCTCCACATGTCCTGAAACTCAGCTTCTTTAAAAGCTTTTAATATATCCGGAGAAATTATTTTGTTTTCAAATACATTTAAAAGTTCTAAATCTCTTGCATCATTGCCTACAACTGCACCACTGGTTGAAACTGATTGAAGACCCGAATCTTTTTTCTTTGATTTCTTTTTTAAAATATTATAACTTACTGCGTCAGCATTGAATGGGTATAAACCACAGGCTCTAAATCCATTTTGTACACTTGAAGTTAAATCATGGGAATCCAACGCTAACTTCAGTACTTGAGCAAACATTGATTTTTTAAAATCAATCACATTATTGTCTATCTTCCACTGCCGAAGAACTTTCTTGTAAGATTGTTTCAGTGAATTAAAAATTGCAATATCCTACGTAGTAAACATTGTAACGTTTAATGATGTCAATTATATCGCTTACTAAAGAGTTGATAATAATAAAATAATAGTTTTACTATAAAGGTGATTATTACTCACTAAAGTACCATAGATAAAATAGCGTAGTGGATACGGTGTTGGGCTGGCAATATTAAGGTAGCGGGTTCAAGTCCTGCTAGTGAGGGAATTTTTTTTTGCTTTTTTAAATTTATTTAGTTTAATCATACTAATAATTTTGAAATTTCAGTTTAAAATTAGTATTTTCTTTTTAATTTTAAAGCAATTTTTATAATAATAATTTTTTGGTTGAATGACTAGTCACATGATTTATCACGTGATTAATCATATGATAAATCATTCGATAAAGTCATATGATTAATCACATGATAAATCATGTGACTAGTCAAGTGATAAATCACGTGATAAATCATATGATTAATCATGCGATTATTTTCAGTAGGGAACATTATTACAGTTCTGTAGGTAGTGAAGTAAAGTTGAAAACATATACTGTTCCGCATAATCATTAGAAAGCATTAAATTGTGTAAAGATAGTAATTGAAGGTTGGGTAAATTATGATTTTGGTCTGAGAGATGCGTGGAATCAAGGGACCGGATTGTAGCTAAACCATTTCCAGAGCCAAATATTAGGATGTTGAATGTTGTAAAACAATATTGTCTTCAAATCCGGTTCCACACAATGATGAGAAGGCATCATATTGTGCACAACACTATCAAACATTGTTTAAATTATAATTTCGATCTAAAATAAGTTGTATATCAAGTAACCGGATTATGGCGACACCGAGTGCAGATAACATTATTAGAGTCCTGTAGGTAGTGAAGTAAAGTTGAAAACATATGCTGTTCCGCATAATCATTAGAAAGCATCAAATTGTGTGCAAGATAGCCATTGAACGTTAAGTAACTTATGATATTTTTCTAACGGATTGTATCAAGGGACCGGATTGTAGCTACACCATTTCCAGAGCCAAATATTAGTATGTTGAATGTTGTAAAGGAATGTTGTATGCAAATCCTGTTCAAAACAATGATAAAAAGGCACTATTTTGTGTACAAGAGTATCAAACATTCTTTAAATTATAGTTCGGATCTAAAACATGTTGCATGTCAAGTAACCGGATTATGGCGACACCGATTGTAGATAACATTATTAGAGTACTGTAGGTAGTAAAGCAAAGTTGAAAACATATACTGATCCGCATAATCATTAGAAAGCATTAAATTGTGTGCAAGATAGTAATTGAGCGTTGAGTAAATTATGATTTTTGTCTGACGGATTGTATCAAGGAACCGAATTGTAGCGACACCATCTCCAGAGCCAAATATTATGATTTCGAATGTTATAAAGCAACGTTCAATTCAAATCTTGTTCCACACAATGATAAAAAGGCATTATATTGTGTAAAAGAGTGTCAAATATTGTATAAATTACAATTTTGATCTAAAACATGTTGTATGTCTAGTAATCGGATTATGACGACACCATGTGCAGATAACATTATTAGAGTCCTGTAGGTAGTGAAGTAAATTTGAAAACATATACTTTTCCGCATAATCATTAAAAAGCATTAAATTGTGTGCAAGGTAGCCATTGAAAGTTGAATAAATTACGATTCTAGACTGGCAGATGGATGGTATCAAGAGACCGAATTGTAGCTACAACATTTCCAGAGCCAAATATTAGGATGTTGAATGTTGTAAAGCAATATTGTATTCAAACCCTGTTTCACACAATAATAAAAAGGCATCATATTGTGCACAACACTATCAAACATTGTTTAAATTATAATTTCGATCTAAAACACGTTGTATATCAAGTAACCGGATTATGGCGACACCGAGTGTAGATAACATTATTAGAGTCCTGTAGGTAGTAAAGCAAAGTTGAAAACATATACTGATCCGCATAATCATTAGAATGCATTAAATTGTTTGCAAGATAACCATTGAACGTTGAGTAAATTATGATAAGTTTCTAACGGATTGTATCAAGGGACCGGATTGTAGCGACACCATCTCCAGAGCCAAATATTAGTATGTTGAATGTTGTAAAGGAATGTTGTATGCAAATCCTGTTCAACACAATGATAAAAAAGAACTATTTTGTGTACAAGAGTATCAAACATTCTTTAAATTATAGTTCGGATCTAAAACATGTTGTATGACAAGTAACCGGATTATGGCGACACCGAATGCATATAACATTATTAGAGTCCCATAGGAAGTGAAGTAAAGTTGAAATCATTTACCGTTCCGCATAATCATTAGAACACATTCAATTGTGTTCAAGATAGCCATTGAACGTTGAGTAAATTATGATTCTAGACTGACAGATGATTGGTATCAAGGGACCGGACTGTAGCTACACTATTTCCAGAGCAAAATATTAGGATATTGAATGTTGTAAAGCAGTGTTAAATTCAAATCTTGTTTTACACAATTATAAAAAGCCATCGTATTGTGTACAAGACTATCAAGCATTGTTTAAATTATAATTCTGATATATAACATGTTGTACCTCAAGGAACCCGATTATGGCGACACAGTGTGCAGATAACATCCGTAGAGTCCTGCAGGTAGTGAAGCAAAGTTAGAATCATTTACGGTTCCGCATAATCATTAGAATGCATTAAATTGTGTGCAAGATAGCCATTGAACTTTGAGTAAATTATGATTTTTGTTTGACGGACTGTATCAAGGAACCGGATTGTAGCGACACCATATCCAGAGCCAAATATTGGGATGTTGAATGTTGTAAAGATTATTGAATTGAAATCCTGTTTTGAAAATAAGTCGTAAAAATGCTGTTACTAGTCATTTCTGACTTATTACCCACATATTTATGCCCCATAAGCAGTGAATATCTAAAAATTACTATTATCGTCGACTGTCGTGTACATGCTGTTGGTAGATTCTATGTAATAGAATATTTCTTTTAGAGACGTGAAAATGCCGTTGTCAAATAGATTTAACTACAATAATCATAAACTGACGTAAAGGTGGCGAAAATACGCTTTGCATGAAACTTCAGTCCTTCGTATACATAAAGAGAGATCCGAAAGTTTGATTAGTCATATTTCAGTTTTAGTTGCGATTAAAATACTCAATTGAATCATATGCCTTAAAAATAAGTCGAAAAAATGATGTTACGATTCTTTTCTGACTTATCACCGACATATTTATACCCCATAAGCAGCGAATATAAAAAAACTTCTATTATCATTGAGTATCGTGAAAATGCCGTTGTCAAATGGGTTCAACTATCATAATCATAAACAGATGTAGGATGTGTCCTTTTTAATGCAAATTGTGTAACCGCAGGTCGCGAATATACGATTTGCATGAAACTTCAGTCCTTCGCATCCATAAACAGCGATTCCAAAATTTGATTATTCATATTTCAGTTTCTCTAGCTATTAAAATACTCAAATCAATCATATACCTTGAAAATAAGTCGTAAAAATGCTGTTACTAGTAATTTCTGACTTATCACCGATATATTTATACTCCATAAGCAGCGAATATCTAAAAATTACTATTATCGTCGACTGTCGTGTACATGCTGTTGGTAGATTCCATCTAATAGAATATTTGCTTTAGGATCGTGAAAATGCCGTTGTCAAATAGGTTTAACTACAATAATCATAAGTTGATGTGGGAGGTGTGCTTTTTAATGCAAAACGTGTAATCGCAGGTCGAGAAAATACGCTTTGCATGAAACTTCAGTCCTTCGTATACATAAATAGCGATTCGAAAATATGATTATTCATATTTCAGTTTTTCTAGCGATTAAAATACTCAATTCAATCATATACCTTGAAACTAAGTCGTGAAAATGCTGTTACTATACATTTCTGACTTATCACCGACATATACTTATACCGCATAAGCAGTGAATATTAAAAAATTTCTATTATCATCGAGTGTCGTGAAAATGCCGTTGTCAAATAGGTTTATTACAATAATCATAAACTGATGTGGGATGTGTCTTTTTAATGCAAAACGTGTCACCGCAGGTTGAAAAAATACACTTTTCATGAAACTTCAGTCCTTCGCATCCATAAGTAGCGATTCGAAAATTTGATTATTCATATTTCAGTTTTCCTAGCGATTAAAATACTCAATTTAATTATATACCTTGAAACTAAGTCGTGAAAATGCTGTTACTATCCATTACGGACTTATCACCGACATACTTATACCCCATATGCAGTGAGTATCAAAAAATTTCTATTATCATCGAGTGTTGTTAAAATGCTGTTGATAGATTCTATGTTATAGAGTATTTGCTTTGGCGTTGAGGAAATGCCGTTGTTAAACAGGATCAGCTACAATAATCATAAACTGATGTGGGAGGTGTCCTTTTTAATGCAAAACGTGTAATCGCAGGTTGCAAAAATACGCTGGAAGCCTTTGCTTCCATAAATAGCGATTCGAAAATTTGATTATTCATATTTCAGTTTTTCTAGCGATTAAAATACTCAATTCAATCATGTACCTTGGAACTAAGTCGTGAAAATGCTGTTACTAGTAATTTCTGACTTATCACCGCCATATTTATACCCCATAAGCAGTGAATAAAAAAAATTTTCTATTATCATCGAGTGTCGTGAAAATGCCGTTGTCAAATAGGTTCAACTACAATAATCATAAACTAATGTGGGGGATGTCCTTTATAATGTAAATCGTGGCACCGCAGGTCGCGAAAATACGCTTTGCATGAAACTTCAGTCCTTCGCATCCATAAATAGCGACTCGAAAATTTGATAATTCATATTTCAGTTTTTCTAGCGATTAGAATACTGAATTCAATAATATACCTTGAAGGGGAGGTCGGAGCTAAAAACGCGTTTTTTGATTCGATGATATTTTTTTCCATTAATTATAAAAATGAAAACTAAGACTTGAGCGCCATTGTTCTCAATATAATAAATAGTCCTGTACAATTTCAAGTGGATACGATTAGTCGTTTTTACACAAACTTGGAACTAGTAAGCCACATTTGTGCATTGAAAATTAACCTCAAAATTATGAACATGCCTATTTCTGCATGTAACTTTTTTTGTTTTTAATTTTGAGTATTATCAGAAGCTGAGCGCCATTGTGCTTGATATAATTAATTATTGTGTGAAAAATAAGGTTTATTGGACTTATCGTTTTTCTGTGAACTTGGAACTACCAACTATTGAGGAGGGGCGTAGCTCCGACCGCCCGTTGAAACTAAGTCGAAAAAATGCTGTTACTATTAATTTCTGACTTATCACCGATATATTTATACTCCATAAGCAGCGAATATCTAAAAATTACTATTATCGTCGACTGTCGTGTAGAACCTCAGAAACATGGAATTTGGGTAGGTGGTGAAAAATGGGAAAGTTCTCAAACTGCCTGATAATATGAATATAGTTATCCATTTTGAGCACTTTTGGGAGCTTCTCATTTCACTCCCAAAATCAATTAATGTGTTTCGTGTCGTTGGTAGTGGGTGTTTACTTTATTATTAAATGAATGCAGTACTGATATGTGTGAATAAATTATTCTGTAGTAACATTTACTTGAAGTACGAAAAATTAATATTGTCTCGCCTTCGGCTCGGGTGTCAATTACACAAGTTCTGGGCTGTCCAAGTTTTTTCCTTCCTTGGGGTACAATTATGAATAATTTTTCAAATGTAACGGATGTGCAAATTAAAAAAATTCCAATTAAACATTTCAGGAAGGTGTGCATTTAGAAATACTCGAGATTTTTCCGAATATCGGTGTTTTAGTAATGTATTTACCATATGATTTCAAAGTCAGTGACGGAGGCCTGCGATGGCTCATTCGGTAGATCGATGGGCTCGCAGTCCGGTGGACCCGGATTCGAGCCTAAAAGCGCGGCCGATTCTTACGAGCACCACTGAATTTTAATTCATGTGCTTTGTTTACATAAACACATCGCATGCCTCTTTCGCTGATTAGCACATCGTATGCATAAATAGAGCGATGTTAAATAAAGAAAAAAAAAAATTTTCAAATTCATTTTGTAAAAAAAAGCGAAGGTTCGCAAATTAAAAAAATAAGTATATTTGAAATGAGCAAATGAAAATATGTCGGATAGTATAATTTTTTTGCCCAAATTATGCATTCCACCGTCTGGCGTAGCGATGTCCCTGGACCATATAGCACTTCCTTGTGTTTTGCTCTTGCTCCTTAAGGCCCTATACACGAAAAAAGATCAGAATACAACTTACACAACACACAAGTTTAGCATTGGATACTACATCTATATATATGAGGAAAAGGAACAAATATAAGGAACAAAATACACACAGCAATACACATTGACACACACGTCTGTTGTTCCTTTTTGTTCCTTATATCTATTCTCTGTTCCTTTTTTCATGTGGAGGCCGAAAGGCTCCGACAGGCAAAAATAAAAAGAACAGGAACAGGAACAGCTATAAGAATAACATTAGTTGGTATATCTATATATATGAAGAACAGGAACAGATGCAAGAAATAATTTGTTTTTTTCATATATATATTCCAACTAATGTTATTCTTATAGCTGTTCCTTCCGGTTCTTTTTCTTTCTGCCTGTAGGGGCCCTTGTATTTATTCCCTTGAGTCTGACTCCTTCTAGCTACCTTAAATTTATGAAGATAACCAGCTATCTTTCCAACCTGAGACCGTGTGGCAAACCTCAGCAGAAAATAAATATGAAATGTAATAGACATATTTATTTTGATTAAAAATACTACTTAGTGAAAAGCGATTGTGGAAGATATTTGATTCCATACAAAATAGTACAAAATAAGAGGTGGGATTACCTGAAATGTTATACCAAAGATGAAAAGTGGTTCAAGTGCAAAATTATAGCAAGCAGCAGTAAGTACTAATTTCCAATTAAATACTGGTTTTTAATAGTAGATTACGCTACTAGGAGGAAAGAAGTTGATTTATTTAATCCAGAGTTGTAATTGTATGCTGGTTTTAAATAAATAATTAAATAAAATATTACATACTAACTTATATACTAGAGTTATTCATATAATTTGAAATTGATTGAGTAGTACAACATTATATAAACTATAAATCATTTCTCATCTTTAACAAAAAATAAGATGCTTATAGGTGTATTATATAAAATATATTTTTGACATAATTCATAAATAGTTTAACCTAATCCACTGTTTTATTTTCATAATATTTGATTTTTAGTTAAGTTTAAGGTTTTTAGGCCATTCAGGAAAATCGTTAAATGTGTAAATGTGTAATGTAATAACCTTAACGTAGTGGTTTTTGTCACTCAACTTTTGAGCACTTAGGTGGTATTGTATACTTATTTCTCGTTTTACTATGCAATGAGGTATACAAGGTACTAAGTTCTGTATAATAATATATTATACATTCATAGACAAATATTTGATTTAAGTTCAATGGATTCTCTTGTTTGTATAAAATTATTTTTATTGACAATTTTTAAAATTCTGTTTTGAGTGTTATTTCTATTGTGACATTTATTTATTTATTAGTAGGGGAGAGTATAGGGCATGGCAGGCACCCTAACTTTGAAGAACTCTGGAAAAAGATAATTTTGCAAAACATAGAAATTAAAAAATATGATTTAGTAGATATATTATGTCCTTCAAGAACATAATTTCATATTTTTTTAAAGAAAAAGAATAAATATAGTTCTTATAAATAAGAGGAGTGATTGAGTAGTTCGAAATGCTCATCGTGCTCCACTAGTGGGAGCGTTTAAGATTTGATTCAGTTTCATTGATTACATTTCTATATTTAATTAATCTTAAACTTAAATGTACGAAATAAACTTTGTATAAATTGTAAAAAAAATGTAAAAATTGAATGTACAATTAAAGTTGAATGTAAACATAATAAAAATGTAACAATTCTTTAAAAGTTAAGATCAAGTAATTGATTTTCTATAGCCTCTGAAAGAAGATCGTGGTGTTGTATATAGTAAGTAGGTGTTTTAATCATAGAAATTTGTTGCACAATTTGCATAAATTTTTGTTGATGTAGAGGCGGGGCATTTAAAGGTGATGCAGGTACTGGTGAAAATAAATTGGCCTGTGAACTTGAAAGTGCTGATGAGGGCGTTACTCTCATACAGACTTGCTTATTTGTTATGACAGATATGATTCGTGGACCTTGATGTTTTTTTGTTAAATTAGGCTTTTTGTTTATAGTTTTTTTAATAGATTTGGTCTTTCAGCCACCAAATTAGGCTCTTTTCTTATAATTTTTTTAATAGATTTTGAGTTTTCAGGCATCAAATTTACTTTTTATTTAGGATCTGTTATGATAGCTGATTTTCCTTTTGGCCTTCTTTTTGGTTTTGTTTTTGGTATTGATATCTCCCTGGCATTTCCTTTATCTAATAAATTTATTGTCATCGTAGCAGAGAATGATGTGTCTGGGAAATTAGTCTTGATCGCTGTACTATCTGTATCATTTTTCTTGACTGGAAGCTTGTTCACTTGTTGCTATTCTGTGAGTCGCTTGTAACCCTGTTAGGAGATGATGTTATAGCATAGTTCTAATATAAAAATAAAAATAAAAGAATAGTAAAAATTTGATTTATAAATCTCAGATAGTTTTAAATAATTTTCTAAAATAATATACACTTGATACATACCAATAGATTGATTAAAGTCTTGGCTTGTAGAACATCAAATAAGGGCCATTTATCTTCCTAAGTTTGTCGAGCCATGACATTATTGTTAGCAGGAACCGAAGGACTTACAGAAGGTTTTTGGATGTCTCTTATAGCTTGAGTAGATATTTGAAAATATTTTTTATCTGTAAGTAAGATTTCAATCTGTTTTAGTGATGAAAAATAGAAACTATTTTTACTAAAAAAATTATTAGCCACATACCTGTATTCATTATAGCCGAAGGTGTAGATATCTGTATCTTTACATATGGTTGGATTGAGAGGTTGAATTCCTACAGGTTCTTCGAAATCCATTCATCGCTATTTAAAGCTTTGCAGCTTTTATAAAAGTTTTCCCAAACAGGAAACAAACATCTTTTATTGTAACTCCACGTCCTTAACGTTGCCAGACACTTATATTACTTCCTGTGTATAATAGTTGCTAAAAGGTTTCATGAAAGCCACATCAAGTGGCTGCATTTTATGCGTGCAGTACTGAGGAAAACATAAAATAATAACATGATTTTCATTGGCTATCAAGACGCGCGGTAGCGCGCCGTTGGCAAGTATGAGTTCATGAAGACGTGACCCTATATACCTTAAAATGGTGTTTTTAACCTCCAAAAAATTTTCCAATTGACTTTTTAGGGTTAACAACTTAAACCAGCAACAGTTTCTTGCTTTCAAAATAAAGTTATGAATTTTATCTTTTTTTTTAAAAAAGCTTCATGAAAAAAAAACGTGTTCGAGAATAAAGCTTGCTTAAAATTTTCGTTAATATTTGTCATTATCGAGAGTATTTCAGTTTTCGGAATCATCCTCTTTCCGGTCCACGATGACGGACATCCAGCGTCATATTTAGCACATCAGCATACGTACTGAATAGAACCGACTAAACGTTCGTGATATAGAAATGTATATATATATATCTTTTGCATGAAACTTAGATAAAAATTGTGTACTTAGAAGCATGAACAGGCTTGTTATTTATTTTAATTGAATACTATTTTTTTTTACAAAAATTTTATTGTAAGGTAAATTGCAATTAGTATTATATCTTACAGAAAATAATCAAACTATTGTTATTATTATGTATATTGAAATTAAATTTTATTTGTATAGAAAATAGGAGTCTTTTGTAATATACTTAAATTATCATAATAATTAAAAATTTTTTTAGTGTACTAACATCAGCATGGTCTGAAGTGACAAAACAAATTATTGAGCTGTTTCCCACTGAATCCAAAGATTATTATTATGAAGCATATTCGATAAATTCTACTGGCCATATCGTGAAGACTCGTGGTTCGTTATACAACCATTACTTATATGTGCGTGCACTATTGCGTGAAGCAGGTGTGATTGATGATGGTGATGACAGTGAAGATGAAATTCAACCTTCCAAAAGTATATAATTATTTTTTAATTTCATTTAATTGTATTTAATTATACTCTATAATAACATTTTTTAGAAAAAAGAATTGATACCTCAGTATCTTTAACCGACGAAATTCGTGATAATTACTCCAGTTCTGATGTTATTACTGAGTGGGATAGGACTTTTCATGAAAGACTAAGAACCATTGTAGTACTACAACGGATCAAAAAAAAAAAAAAAAAAAAATCAGAATCACTGCATGACATCATAATAGAAAGTTTTCCTTGCCTTACTCAATCTTTGATTGTTCCATTAGTAAGTTACATATAATATATGTAATTAGACTTACTTTAATGTATAAATGGTAATTGAAACAGTTGGAATCAGATTTCAAAAAAATTATTGAAGGATTAGCTAAGAAAAATAATGTTAATTCTAATATTGTACAATTTTGTTTAAGTGAATTTATTAGAAACTGGCCTCATTTAGCTAAATCACTCATAGATTTTTTGAGTAAACGTCGTAATAAAGACGTACAAAGATTTATGAGCAGCGTACAAAACTATATTTCTACAATAGTATCAAGCCCGCGTTATACCTAGACACAGAAATCTAATAATCGTACAACGCAATTAACCTAATGAAGCAATGCGTCGTAACTAATTGACCAATTAAGGGGGGATCCTGCTTTAGACGGCATACTGC
>UELV01100338.1:0-13131 GCA_900490015.1 Megastigmus stigmatizans
GAGCCTCGCTATGCCCTCCTCCAGACGACCACTGGGAACTTGAATATATATTTGCAGATCATCTGCGTAAAGTAAATGCCGAATGCCCCCAGTGTGTAAAACGTCACGTACGTCATTAATGTAGAGACAGAAAAGAAGGGGACCCAGGACTGAAGGTTGTGGGACTCCTAAATTTGTGGCTAGCCACGAGGACTCGCCACCTGAATTGTTGAAAACTGCCTGCTGTCTATTAGAAAAGTAAGAGTTTATCCACATGAGAGCAGCCCTGGAGAACCCCATAGACCGTAGTTTGGCGAGCAGACGCGATGGCAGTATGGTGTCAAAAGCCTTACTGAAGTCGAAGAGAAGTAGTAAAGTTATTAGTTTTTTGTCGATTCCCTTTCGTATGTCTTCCGTCAGCTTCAGTAGTGCAGTCTGCGTAGAGTGAAAGCACCTCTCCAGCACCTTTGAAAGAAAGCATAAAAGTGCAATCGGGCGAAAGTCAGTGGGGGAAGAAGGTGTTTTGCACTTTTTAAGCGGGATAACCAGCGATTTCTTCCAAAGGGCCGGAAAGACGCCTTTAGAGAAGGAGGAGTTAAACAACTTCACAATGAGATTTCCAATTACTGGAAGCGCCTTTACAATAACACCTTGCAGAATGCTGTCTATCCCTCGTGCCTGTGATGAAAAGTGCGAGATGGCGAGAATCACATCGTTTAAATTAATGTGTTTGAAGCGGAAACCTTCATCAGCAGCTTGAGAGATTATTTTCTCGCACTCTGCACTATCATTCCGAGGAGATATGGACACGCCAGCAAAATGCTTGTTGAGCTCGTCCAAAAAAAAGCGAGAGAGAGAGAAAGACTATAGAAAGAACCGTTCGGATTTCGAATCCGAACGTTCACACAATTCTACGTGTTATCGTCGCGCGCTTAAAAAACGATAACTTACTTGGGGCAAGGAGTGTGCATACAGGAATCTCCTTGCTCCTACCCTGGTCTCGTGAGTGGCCGGACGGTCCACTCACCACACAACTACCTTGAGCTGAGGGAAAATACCTGTCCCTCCGCACGCCGCTGTTGGTGGAACAATCGGGGGAACACTCCTCCCTGAATACGCCTCGACACGGGTGGCAATGCACGCCCACACAGTGTCACTACTTTCACCAACTCTTACAACCGTCACGAAAACACTCGCGCAACAACTTCGCTCGCAATCCAATGAAGAACCGATAATCCCGATCAGATACTCTGGTGTACGTCCGATGCTGTTCATAGCTGTGGTCTCTCTCCCGAGCTTTTTCGGCACCGGCGCGATCCTGCCGATCGCGCCATATCTCTCTCTCGCTTGCATTCCTACGTTCTCATGGGAGCACCTCCGGTAGGTGCTTCCCCCCCTCGCGCGCGGCAGTTAGCATAATTACCCGCACTCGTCTACTCGATGCTCACGAGGACGCGAATTATCGCGAGACGACAATTACGCGTCACAAATCACATTTAACGTAACATTTCTAAAAGCCAATTATTTTAAAATTTTGAGCTTATCACTGTTTGAAATCTTGCATAAGGTCTTAATTCAATGTGCACTTATAAATCTAATTTAAAATTACAATTCTAGTATATCTAGGTGATAAATTGAACAAATTTAGAACTCCAACAAATATTTTTTGAAAATTCAGTCATGTTCTTGACGTAAAATGCAACAACGTTTGTATTTTTATTTTTTATTTATCAGAAAATTGTGAGATAAAAGATCGCACAATTAAAAATTAAAATAAATTACATTTTTTATGTTTTTTTGGTGCTTGATAGTAATTTTTCCCTTACACCTAGGTCACTAAAAAGTTGGAAGCATATTTTTACAGCAATCCCGTTCGCGTGCAGTCATCCACGTACATGTATATACTATTGCAATACTACTTTTTATTTTTACTACACATTCTCATCAGTTTTTATTTTCTCTTAGAGGAAACTTTGTAAGTGCATATATATGTCAACAATCATGTGCCTCTGGAACTACTTCACCGATTTTGATATAACTTTAAAAAAAAAAGCGAATTTTATTTACGATTGAATCAAAAACGCTTACATAGTAGCCATGAAATAAAAAAAATATTTCCTTATTTTAAAGAAATTCCAATTTATTTTCAAAAAGTGCAGTTTGCAGTATCAAGAAAATGCAACTGATTGTGGAGTGCTAGGTATAGCGTTTGCAGCATCGTTATTTTTTGGTCAAAATCCGACTGAGATCAGGTACGACTGTAGTACATTACATTACCATCTTTACCGCGTGTATGAGTGCAATAAATTAATTCCTTTTCCCGGAATTCTAAATGATAATGCCAATTAAAGTAACCATTATACTGATGTATCTCAAAAAGAAAGTGGCATAAGAAACCAGAATCACGTATTAAAAAGAGGTGTTAATAATATATTTTCCGAATCTTGGAATGTTATTGGACTGCCTAATGTAGATAATGTGTCCTGCTACGCAAATGCATCTTTACAGAGTTTGCTGCATTGTGTACCCATAAGGCAAAAACTTGCACTAAATACAGAATGAAATACTCCCAGTTCTACATTCCAACCATATAAATCTCGACGTAACATAGCATCATTGAGAGAATTTGCTCATAATCGATTTATTACTGCAGAACAGCAGGATGCTGCACAATTTATAACATTTCTCTGTAAAAATTCTGAAAAGAAATGTTTTTATTGTAATGAAACAGATGTATCCAGACCGTTAAACAGTTATATTTTATCTCTTGCTTTAACAAGTGTTGCGAAAGATTTCACTTTACAAAATATAATTTATACGAATAAATGCTATTGGCAAACTACGGATGTGATGAGTATTTATAATGGATGTGGCTAAAAAAGGGGACGCACTTTCTTAAAAACAAATAATAGACTTATAATTCTGCAATTACAGTTATTCGTTTATAATGGTAGTGCTATAGAAAAGATTAATAATTTTAAATGTAAGAATTTACAAAATAAGCAAAGTTGTAATAAATAGAAAAAACTATAAAGTTATTAATCCTATTTTTCATCATGGCAACAGGGATGACTGTGGTCACTATACTAATATGTTACGTATGAATGACCACTGGTTAAGAGCTGATGGCTTAAATATTAGGTAAGACTTTTGGTCAGTAAATGGAAAAGATGTATACAATATTTTTAGAGTAAATATATGTACAAAGTAACTTATCACGCTCATAGAAAGTGGCAGCAAGTAATTCGATTATAGATGTAAATATGAATAACTCTATTGAAACACATTGCACAAACAAAAATATGTTTAAAAATGATCATAACAGCTGCGCTATTATTAAAGATGTAAATAAAAATTCAAAACTTCAAATAAAATCACAAATTATGAAGAACTATGTTTGCGTAAACCGCATGCTGTAACTCTAGTGAATAATCACTATTTTAATATAAATGATTTCCAAGACCATAAAAAATAGATACATTGTTTACAACAAATATTCTAGTAAGTATTTCCAAACAAATCGTAAATATCAATCGTATGATAAACAATCAAGCTAGCATTGAAAGCAAACCTTATACAAATAGAAAAAGAAAACTAAATAATATTCATACTGAACATTATAACTAGATTACTGGTGCCGTTAATAATTGTAACAAATCTGATATCAAGAAATCGAAAACATTAGATGAATATCAGTCAACTAGTGTAGTCGAAACTCATGACAATATTAGTAAGGGTTTGGAAAGTACCCGAGATCTACTAAATTTTAGTGGAAATGTTAATCAAAAAATTGAATCACAAAAAATTTATTTTTAAATCTTCACTTAAGTCATGCTCAAGCTTATATACAACCTCTAAATTAATTGAGTCGAAAAGAATCTGATACACGTTATTAAAATCAATAACCAAAATAAAAATAATCTTTCATTCAATCTGAACAAAAAAATACAACAAAATAGTATAAATTCTAGTACTACTTCAATTTCAAATAGTAAAATAACATATTCACAGATTAGATAATTACATTTCATGTTTAAAAAATACCTTAAACATTTTTAAAAATAAAATTGAAATTTCATTAACTCACTTAGGCGACGTATCAATTCATGGTAATGAAGAGTATGCACTTACAACCTTATGTGGTGTACAAAAACATACTTTTAGTTCAGAAGCATTTTTCGCAGAAGCTGGATATAACTTTAAATGATATCAGAATGAGAGAACAGCAGATACATGGCAAGCTAAAACCAACAATCATTAATATTTTACCACTCCAGTCGCTTAAAATTATCTGTTCTGGAATCTTATTGCAATAGATTAATTATGTACGCTGAATTTAAAAGAATAAACAATATCTAAATTGATTGAAATTGATCTAAATAGCATGATTGGTTATGCTTAAAGTAGACCATATTCTCTATACAAAATAATTTCAAATTATATTATATATTTAGAATTACTATGTATATTCTTTATTGTACGGAATAATTACTCAAGAGCATATTTCTTGGACATTAAAGATTACTCATAAATCATAAAATGTATTAAACACAAATTATTTTAAATGTGTTAAATTAAAATTGAAATAAAATTCACTTTACTAACAATAGTAATGTCCAAACCACATGTCATGTATATGAATGGTACAGCATAACTGGAAAATATATGTACACAACAACAAATAAACAATAATTATTATTTTAATATAACAATTATTTCAATTTCGTTGTTGAAATTTTTATAAAAATTATAAAATAAGCAGCAAAGTAGCCAAGTAAAGCATACACTATGTAAGGTATAGGGCAGCTTGCCATGATCAATCCCAGCCTAATGACTAGTACAAAGGCACTAAGCCATGTGTCCAATAAGACATAACAATATGTCTAATTATACAGCATCTACAAATGCTCCACTGATTGGTAACGGTCAACCGATACATAAAACTAGCACATTATCGATTTCTACGTGTAAACTTGCTGAAGTCAATGTAAGAGTTGTCAAAGTAAGGACAAACATAATGATATAAGATGTCTCTTCATAATAAATCAATAAAAGTGTTCCAAATAATACAATAGCAATGTAATAAATTATTGTTATTTCAATATCGCTAAAAGAACTTTGACGCTATTTTTTACAGTTATAGAATAAAATTTATTAGTTTTTATTGAATGATTTGTTTCTAGCTTTCTTGTCGGCAAACAATCAACTTAAAGAATTTTAAATAATAGTTTTCCAGTAATGACTAGCGTTAATATTACAAATATAAACTTGTAAGTTTTAACATTATATAAAAACATCTAAGTTAAAAATCAAAGATAAGTACATACCTACATAAATGCAGAAGTTGCAGCTACTAAATCTACAGAATATCCAGCAATTGAGGGGATACAAGAGCCAGCAGCTATAAAACAAATAAAAAAAAGCAGTTATTATTTTACGGTGCAAAAAAACATGAAAGATATTTAAAGTTAATGAAATAAATGAAATAGAAAAATCTTTGGCAGTTTATAGCAGATTACAGTCGACATAAGTAATATTTCTTAATGCTTAATGAAATAAAACTATGAAGACCGTATACTTATCACAATATTACATATATGTAAACGATATAATTGCTAAATTTCAGAATAATGCACTATCTTTAATACAAAATAACTTAAAGTTTTACTTAATTTTGAACCAGACCATTATTTAAATTTTAAAACATTCAATCAAAAACCGGTTCTTCATTGCTTAAGCATATTTGAAAACATTTAAACTAGAAATTAAAGTATAAGAATATACCTTCATAAATATAGAAGCAATAGCTACTAAATCTGTAGACTAACCAGCAATTGAGAAGATACAGAAGCCAGTATCTATGCAGCAAACAAAAACCAAAATTTATTATTTTACATATTTAAAATTTTTTTTTACCATTTTTATTGCATCTATAAGATTTTAATAAGTGTTTTAGTGTTTTTTTTTAATTTTGTTGTTGAAATTTTTATAGAACTTGTATACAGTATCATATAATTATGGAAAAAAAGTTTTTATTCAGAGCCAGTGGTCATCATAGATATGTATGATCATATTCTTTTAAACTAATATGAAAGAGTATATAAGTTAGCACGATGAAACTTTTTCTATATATATATACATTTAAAATTATATACTATTTGGCATTTAAGTTAATATAACCTTTTAAATTAAGGGTACATTATGGGTAAAAGGAATTGGTAGGATCTGAATCTATTATACTATTTAGAAAACCAGTCGTATCCCAGAAATCAAGTTGTTTTTGAAATTAAATTCAAGCTATATTTCTCTACTCATCCGCTATGGTTGGCGGAATTAACGGAGAGAAGCCCGAAATACAAAAGAAAAAAAAAATTGTGGATTCCTCAGTAAGGCAGTGGTAGCGGTCCTTAGATGCCTGACGCCCTGATGGAAAGGCGGTCTTCTTAATATTTGGAGACTACACCAACTACAGCGCATAGCTTCCACCCAAGCGTAGTCTAATAGATAGAGTCGTCAATATGCTTGCTGACTCCAAATATTAAGAAGACCGCCTTTCTATCAGGGCGGCTGCCTTATTGAGGAGTCCAGTCGTCCTATCGTCCAGGCAGTCTTGGATAAAACGCCTTTTTTTCTTTTCTTTTCTTTTGTATTTCGAGCTTGTCTCCGTAAATTCCGCCAACCATAGCGGACGAGGAGAGAAATATAACCTGATTGAGTTTCCGAAGAGGCTTGCGAAAGTCACTTCAACGTCAAATGCATTTTCGCTAGTTATATTTTATATTTATAACTATTTATACGTAAAATAATAAGCGATCCCTAGCCTTTTACATCCCGAGCCCGCAGCTAACGTGTTTAGTATTTTAAGGCGAAAAAAAGATGTTTTGAATTTCATACTTTAGATTTATAACTGTTCCTGCGTACGAATATCAACGAATCTTTTCTTCGTGTTTAAATACTAATCTCGTGAGCTGTGGACTTAATGTGTAAATGTCTAGGATTTTTTTCATGTTTCGTGTCGCTGTGGAAATCTTAGAGCTTGATTTTTAAGCTAGGGTCCTGCGGTGTTATACGCCAAAGCTCGCTTGATTGTATGTCGGTACAACGTTCTCCAAGCTTTACCCTGCTAAGGATAAGCAGGAATTGCATTGGAATTGCATATGGAAACGCTGAGATGTCTCAAACACACTATGACGCACTGAAGCCGCTGATTTTGTCAATGCAGTATGTGATTCGGGATATATCAGCGGGTTAACCTGGTATGATTTGGGTCGCTTAGAAAGGTTAGGGTGTTCAGAAAATTATTTTGAGACAATTCTAAGACATACGTATTTTTTCCATTTTTTGGTTAAACGCACAATTATCGAGTTATTTTAGTTATTTACATTATTAGCTATCGAAAATTCTCACTGGGTACAAATTAATATCATCGCTTATCGATCAGTCACCAACAAAGCTTACCATTTCAGGTATCTGGATTTGACACATGCAGCGATGAGTATACGTGAGTGCATATATCATCAACTAGTAGAATACCCGATAGTGCGATTGTGGTATATGTGAAGAATATTATGGACTCACTGCTTAATCAGGTATATGTGTTCTCTAATCAGAAAACTGTTTCACCGCTAAATAATGCTTACGTCTACAGATCGTACATTGAAACTTTACTTGAGTATTGACAGTATTACGTTTATAAAAGACAAAACGTTATAAATAACAACATAATTAATATGATTGGACATTTGTATTGTGACGCTCTTACCTGTGATAGGCTTTTAGTCGGTTAAATCGAATTTGGAGAATGACTCGGACGTTACCGACAGAGCTTCTGTCTCATAAATTCTTCAGAGATGCATACAGTTGAAATTGAGGAGGCTACTTTATTTTTAAACGGTTAAAAATAAAGCTACAGCAAAATATCCACTTAAACGTTGTGACCTGCAATTAGCATGTCACAATCCCTTAACCAACGGTTAGAAGGCGTCAGAAGTCGCCCGCATACGTCACTTACATTTGACGTCGAACAAGCCCGCAATAGGGGTACTAGTTACTCGTGGGGGTTCGGTAACAAGGACTGTCCGCAAGGAGGTGTTCTGCGACCGACTTTCTGGGCACTAACCGTTGACAGCCTGCTCGTGAGACATAATGAGAGAGTTGCTATGCTCAGGCATACGCGAGTCACCTACTCATTCTGGCCTCCGCGTTCGATGAGGTAGTATTGGTAGAACTCATGAGGCAGGCTTTCTCGATTGTAGAGGGATGATGTAGGGAGATGAGCCCGACAGTCAATTTAGCAAAAAAGTACCTGAGAGTGGTCTATGATTTCTGGCTTAGATGGAAAGAGTACCTGCAGACGGTTAAAAGGAGATTTCAGACTTCCTTTTGGGCCTACAGAAGGGTCTTAGGTCGTACATCGTCCCAGTAATAAGGTGGCTTAACACGGCCGTGTTGAGGTCGCAATTACTTTATGGAGCGATTGCATGGCGGTCAAGACGTAAGTTGAGGGGACAGGTAAAGGTGCGCTAGATAGTATTCAGTATACTATTCTTAAAAGGATTACTGTCCCAGTTCTGCCTGGCGTAAGGTGAAGGAGAGTTTTCTGGGGATGTCTCCACTTGATTTAGTGGTGAGAGTCGAGGCATGTTATCTAGGACGAGATGTCGAAACATCGGTTCCAGGGAACAATGGGACTCATGGGATCATGATATATGTGTAAACGCGGGAATGAAGCTCGTAAAGATAGGGAATGATAGAATCACTCGTAGGTATAACTGTAGTGATCCCTATGAGGTGGTGATCCCGGATAGGAGAGAGTGGGAGGGAGGTTATCACGTAACTGGCGGGCAGTAGCAGAAAGCTGATGTTCCACCTTGACTCTCATGCCGGTCTTTTAGGCGGAAATTAAGGCTATAGAGGAATGTGCTCTGGCAAAAAGGGAGGAGCCGGTGGGTATGATAACTATCTGTGCGGATAGTGAAGCAGCACTGAATGCAGCGTCGAATGCAGTAAAATTTAACTCAAGGGTGATGCTGGGTTACCGGTAAATACTGGTAGCCCAAGCAAGCGTCAACAGGGTGGGTTTGATCTATGTGAACGTGGAAAAGGGAAGGCAGATCAAATACTTACTGGAAGGTTCAGTGCCCAGAAGATGGTATGAGGAGCTGTCAACGTTTAATAGGAAAACAATGGGGATAGTGGTTGGGCAACTCTCAGGACATCGTAGGGTGGGGTATCATCTGTTCACAATGGGCCGCTTAGAGGTAGACATCTGTAGGTAGTGTGGGGAGTCGCAAGAAACCTCGGCACATTTGCTGTGTCGGTGCCCAGAGTGGGTGAAGACTAGGCAGTTGGCGTGGGGAGATTTTACGGTGTGACCACAGGGTATAAGGGAAGGTCAGGGTTACCGGGCTCATAGAAGTAAAATCAGGGATAGTGGAATTTAGATAAGAGGGGTTTGGCACAATGGGCTTTGTCTGAGTGCTTGGGCTGTCATGTCCCCGCCAGGGGCTGACAGGTCAACCCCTAAATAATGACTAAGACTAGACGGTGTATATATTATAGAATAAAATATTTGTGAGATGTATCAAAGGGTATTAATTATATACTAGACTAGATGCAGTTGTAAATTATGCTATAGATGAAATACAAAATGATGAAAATTCACAATATACTTATTGCAGTAGCAATAACGTAGAGTATGCTTTGCCCAATATCGGCAAAAGCATTGTAAATAATATAGGTAATTTCTTAAAAATAATTAATGCACATAAAACGATACAAAACATTTATATGATATTGTCTGAATTTTTTAACTTACGGTCTTTGGTTATATTCTTAATTTACTATGCAAAAACTTATGATGACAATAATAATAATAATAAACTTTGCAGTAATATTAAACTATCAATTTTTGACTACTTACCTTGTACTTTCTTATCTATCCACTCTTCCATTACGCTTACTTAATTATTGTATATTCGAAATTATTTACTAGCATAATAAATTTTGCCTTAAATTTACGTATTAATAATACTTGGCTTTCAATACATATTTTTTGACGTTGGATGAAGGAATTTATTGATCTTCATGAAACAATTTGCAAAACATTTTTTTATTTTAAATTTTGCGACGTTTCGAGAGCTTATCGACTTATACCCTCCTCTTCAGGCTCAAGACTTATGAACTAATATATATAAATAGAAATCAATTTCTATAGTCAAAATTAAGGTGGTGACGACTAATCAAAACGTTTAAAATTTCTCTTAGTCCTCCGCTCTCTTCGTTCATTATTCTTTGGTAAAATCGAAACACTTTAATTATTGAAGGTGTACAACGGTTCCAGATCGGAGGACGATGGTATATCACATTTAAAGGAACAATAAATTCATCGATTGATTACATATTTTTGAATACATATTCAATATAGTTGCGCTAGTAATGGCAGTAATAATAATAATCGTAGTAATAATTGTTGCTATGCTGTATTTTGCAAGCTCGCAAAACTAAACTGTAGTGATGGCGTGACGTAGCTTTCGTCATCATCGCGTTAAACAATACATTTATGGTATTTTCTCAGTCTATACTTATACTAGTAGTAGCTGCTGCTATGATGAATTTGCAAACTTGCAAACGTGTGTAGCTTTAGTAATAGAGATTGTGGTGATAGTTACCGTCATCATCACGTTCAGCAATAAATTTAGTCCCGATACAGCTGCCACCGGGGAAACATTACAATTAACCCATTAACGACCAAGGCCCCGAATTTTCAATATCTTTTTCAAGACTTTTTTTCAACTAAAAAAATGGTTTGAAAAAATTTGAAAAAGATCATATCCGACGTATTTTGAGCTGTTCTTTCGAATGGTGATACCGATATTTTGTTAAAATACCTCTGCAAAAAAATATGGCGTGTTTTTCACGAAAAAAAGTTAAAAAATTTGGAAATTTTCAACTTTATGAACTTTTTTCATAAGGAAAATGCAATGACAATAATTCAAAATACTGCAAAAAAGTGCAATCGATGTTCAAATATTACGGGAAAATTTTTTTCATGATTCTAAAATATTTTTAACCTCTTCAAAATGGCCATATTTCGCAAAATCCCAAAAGCTCAAAATTTAATGAGCAATTTTTCAGATAACTTCTTAGAGGGCTCTTTTACAACTCAAAAGAAGGTTTTGAAAAATTTCGGAAAGATCGTATTCGGCGTATTTTGACCTGTTCTTTCGAATGGTGAGACTTTTTTTTTGCTAAAACACTCTTGAAAAAAAAATATGGCGTGTTTTTCCCGAAAAAAAAGTGAAAAAATTTAGAAATGTGAGTGTTGTAAAACTGACAACTTATCGCTCCTACGTTTCTGTGTATTTTTAGAAATAGTGTAATATGACCATGATTGTGCAACTGACGCATGTTCAAAATTGTAATGTAAATAATGAAATTGTAAAATCAAGAGGTTCAGACAAGACCGTAACGTTAATGAAGGTAGAGCATATCTGAAATGTGAAATTCTTGTAAAACCCAGCACGGAATAACTAGGCAAACCAGAAAGTCCTAAAGGACCCCGTGCAAACCTTATAGATATTGACTCCCAGTCAAATTCGCTGAAAATGTAATATAATGTAGTTTATGATGTAAGTTAAACTTGTTAATGACACCAAAAGTCCAAAAATGGATAGTTTTCGATATTATAACAGTGTGATGGGGATCAGGTCAAATGTTATGGGAAAAATAATCTATTAATATGAAGTGAAAAATATCAACATATATATGACTAAGTTCATCATATTTCAGACACCTGGGGCGCGCAGAGCATTTTCTCATTGAAACGCGTCTTTTGTAACCCGCTAACTATAGCATGTGTGGATTTGGAAAAATAAGTGACACATATATTTCGATACATGTATACAGTTTACACTGTAAATAATAATGAAATATCTTTATAAATATGCTTTTCCATAAAGAAAGATATAATTTTCTAATTTTCAACGTTAAATATTGCTTATGAATTTGATTCATAAGTCAACTTTTAGGGAGCCTTTTTATTTTTTTACTTTTAGTAATTTAGTTTTTTTTACAGTTTCCTTTTGACTTTATTGACTTTATTATTTATTGTGAAATAATTTTTTTATTTTTCTCTTCTCTTATTGACGGATAAAGTGTTAATGCTTCTGACTCAGAAAACTCTTTCAATAATAGTCGCGATGATCCATCGAAAACTTAAAAACTGTGATATAATAATGTCCCGGGAATGGTTTTTGCAGATACAAATTTAGGTTTTAGTGTTTTAGATGCATCTAAATAATCATCTTTTGAATAATAAAAGCATATTATATTTTTAAAGTAATCTTTTGCTCAATCATACAAATCTTTTGATGTTAAAATATGATTGTCCGTAATATTTTTCAGGCTAACTCTTCCGGCCTTGCTTTTTATAGTAGCCCCTATTCCGTTGCAGGTATTTTTTCCATGTGAAGTGGCATGGAAATGCCACTCCGCTTCTACAGAAAAATCTTCATAGTGAAAAATTAGATTTTTAAAGTTAGATTTGTTTTTAAAATCTTGTCCAGCACCGTCTGTAAAATAAAATAATTTATTGATAGCCTGAAAATTCTTCTTCAAATAATTTATGTTTAATGTTTGCACGCAATATACCGCTGTTGTATCATGAGCCAAATTATCTGAAAAAATGCCCATGCATTTATGTAGAATCGAATCATCCGATGATTTATAGTACACAACAGCTGTAGCTAAGCTACTCTGGTTATTGTTAAAGTAGAATGATTGTATAGCATCCTGAACAGCAAAGGCATAATTTTTAGAGAAATTTAAAGAAATTAAATACTCGCAGTTTTTTAAGGAACCGCGCAAATGTTGGAAGTAGTATGACTGCTTCTTTGAAATAAAACAATGAGTTTTTAGTTTAACTAGATTTTCAATTAATTGATCAATAAAAGTTTCAATTATATATTGAAGCTATCGTTCCTTTTTAATTGTTTAATAATTGGTGAAAGGCTAGATCGATCATCATGGAACGTAAATTGTTTTTAGCATTTAAAATTCTTTATTAACGACGTTTCGAGGGTGTAAGAACATATACCCTCCTCTTCAGGCTAAACATATATAGTATACAACTTTAATCACTTAATATAAAAG
>UELV01100366.1:0-26321 GCA_900490015.1 Megastigmus stigmatizans
TCACAGTACTATCCTTATGGAAACTTAAATTTGGACATCGCGCGCAATCAATATGCTATGCTGTACACTATGTATGCCAACTTTCAGAGTGTATACTACGAGAAAGATGTGGAGCCTATGTTGAAGAAACAGCAATTTATCAATTTCATACCACTCATCGTGATCGATTGTTCGAAACAAAACAAGTCTTTGAAGAGTGCCCCCGTGGACGTTCGTTTGGAGTTTGAATCGCGGGAGAATTTTCCAGCTGATATGTCTGCTTACTGCTTGATCTTGCACGATCGCATCGTTCAGTACAATCCTGCTAACGGTGACGTCAAGAAATTCGTCTAAACTCGATCTGGAGGTACAAAAACGAGTGCAAGCGATCAAAAATATCATTCGCCTTCGAGATGGAGTACATCGTGGACATGCAAGGCTTCAAGCAACCAGTCAACGACTACATCGTCAAGGAATTGGCAATCGTTTCACTGAACGACGATAGTGAGGAGCCTGTGGTGCTTCTATTTAAGGAACATTATCCTTGGCGACGTCTCCCAGACAAATACAAGAGAGAGAATACGTGGCTTCAGCGCTGCTATCACGGCTTGTCGTGGACATCGGGCGACGTTCCCTACACCGAGATAGGCGCTATTCTTCGAGAAAAATTGCACGACGCAAATAGAGTACTAGTGATGGGTTCCATAAAAAAGAAGTGGTTGGAACGGTTCAAGTTCAAAGTTTGCGATGCAGCAGAAATGAGCTATCCACCGCTGGACAAGATAAAGTTGGTGACAGTATGTCCGCATCACGATGGGGCGTACAAAGCCAGCTGTGCTCTCCACAACGTCAGACTCTTGAAAAAAATTCTACAAGGATACAAGTACGAAGATGGATTGGGAATAGAGTTCGGAGAGGTATCAATGGAGCTCTCACCGTTTCTTCACACATATACTTACCTCACAACCGATTAGCTATAAATATCGGCTACATCATCGATTTACCTCATTCGATTACAATGGGTCAGAGCCAGTCAGGCTACGTGCCTCTTAACAAAGAAGAAGACAAGAAAGATGATGCTTCATCCTCTTCGCAGTGGAAAAAAAAATACACTCAAAAATTTTCCACTAATACGTATTCTTTACCCGAGAAAAAAGGTTACAAAAGATTATAAATTGCTTCTTGGCGACCTCCCCACCCCTTGGTGCTTATATATATCGAGCAGTCGTTGATGAGAGCGCGAATCAGTACATGCCGGCAGATCCGTGCGATGCACGGCGGCAGACGCGCCTGCGCGAAGCAGTGTGGAGGTAGGACCTCGGGCGCCCCGCGCGTGCCGGTAGGCCCGTCTCGCACGGTGCCGGCACCGCGCCGTGCTAGAATTCCTGTGCTTGAAAGCCGGCTGCGCCAGAAATGCATTGAGCCAGAAATCCCTTGCCTGAAATCAGGCTGAGCCAAAAATGCATTGAGCCATAAATCCCTTGCCTGAAAAATCAGGCTGCTCTAGAACCACAGTACGCGCCGGCAGATCCGCGATGCACGTGCAAATCAGGCTGATCCAGAAATGCATTGAGCCAGAAATCCCTTGCCTGAAATCAGGCTGATCCATAAATGCATTGAGCCATAAATCCCTTGCCTGAAATCAGGCTGAGCCAGAAATGCATTGAGCCAGAACCCCCAGCTTACCTACTTATAAAAGTGTTCATTAATCATTTACTAAATAAGTAGTTCAAATAACAAAAAAATAGTTTCCTTTTTCCTGCAGTTATCGAATTTCTATCACCTAGTGCGTAAGAAAATAGTTCTATGAATTTGTGGAATTACTAAATATCGCATTATTTAGATATACATTGGATGCAATTAAAATACTTAAGTATAACTAATATACCTGTAACGTTTCTAAATTCATTTATACCGATATATTTTATTTAATATTCAATTGTTAATTAAGGATGTGTTTACATCGACATACTAACAATGACGATATAATTACTACTTTAAACAATGAAAATTTTAGCACTATAAAAGAAGGTACTCGGAAAAAAATTATACAAAATTTATGCATATCCAAGGCCATACATTCTTATTTGCGTAGAATAGGATCTTAAAGATAACTTGTTATTTCTTCATATAAAAAACTTTATTACACTTAAAAGTATAAATTGTTTCCTTATTATTGTATACTTTTCATAATAGATTATTTAGCTTAATTGTTTAAATAATTTAGTATTTAGTTTGGTATAATTTATACATTAATACCTAAATTTGGCATAAACTAATATTGCTAAACATTAAAATTTCATATGCAGGTACTCTCTAAATCTGATTGAATACGAAATCATTTCTATATAGTCAAAGATAAAATAAGTGAGAAATGTAGCTTATTTTTGCTTGTGTAAAAGCCACATTTAGCATTAATATGTAATTTAAAATTATTTATTATTAACTAAAAATTATAAGATTGATATTGTACCCTTCCTTTTTGCAATACAAATTAGGAATACGCAAATACAAGAGTTTACAATATTGCAATAAAGCCAAATATTATTAGGAATTAAAGTACACAATTAGTAAACAATCCTGCAAAGATTAGTGACTTTATGAAATATAAAATACTTAGTAAAAAGACATTGTGTATTATCACCCTCCATATTCTTTACGCAGTTGTTATTAGTTGTTGTTAGTTTTGAATTCAACACGTACGAAAACGGTACAGTGACAAGCCATATTTGGCGCACATCAAAATTAACTTTAGTATTAGAGAATATGTAGTAGATAGAAAAAATTATTGTTATTTGGTAAAATATTTGCATTTTATAACATATTGTTCATTTTACAATAGTGTAATGTGTTTCTGTGTTTTAAATAAAATAGCCTGAGGAGGCCGGCATCCATACCGGCGAAACGTCGCAGAGTTTTGAAAAAACTGAAGATAAAAAGTTTTTTTTTTCTTCTTGATCATTGACCCTTAAGATCGAAACAAATATTAATTAACAACTTAGTAAAAAGAAACTTTACTGAAATAAATAAGAAATTCCTAAAGTGCTGTTATTGAAAAATAAAAAAAGGGACAATATAAATAGAACTTCTAATTATTTTAGCACTATGTTTATTCTTTATATTATTTTAAAAGACATAGAAGATATGCATTTAGTATCTTTACGAAAGATGTACCAAACGTTTCGAAAAATGAATAGCGATTTTCATTTTTCCAAAAGAGTCTCACTTTCATAAATGTGTCAAACGAAAGGAATTTTTAGATTATGCTTTCATTTCATATATCGTACATGTGCGCTTATATTGTAATAACGTCTTATAATACATAAATGTTTATAAGTCGTTAAATAGCTATTATTTCTTTTATTTGGGTCAGCAAGTAAGTGCTAGATTCAAGTTCCGATTGAGTTAAATTTCTAGTATGTATTTCTTGATTCATTTATATTGCAAAGAAGTTTATATTTAAAATTATATGATTAAAAAAAAATAAAGAAATTTCGTAGTTAGAATGCAGAAAAATTGTCTAGCGAGTTATAAATTCTGTGAATCGTGTGACATATGCATACTCTCATAACGTTATCTTTCGTTTGCCAAATCATTATCTTTTATATTTATCATGTACGCAAACTGCACATTTGCTCAGAAGTACTTTATTAATTTTTTTTTACTTAAATAAATTAGCAGTATGTATTTTTAATAATCTAAGTACTTACACTATAAATTTTTCAGAGCAAAAACTAGCTCTAAAAAAATTAAATTTAACTCACTAAAGTACTAAAAATAATTGGACTTAACTGTATAGAAATATAATATCACACTGTAATGGAGTGAGAGTGTTTATTTATTTTGAGTGATGATATTTTTATTAAAGGTGTAATATGATGCTTCTTTAGAATTATATACATACTTCCCTAGAGTTATATAAGCACTTTAATAGAATTGCATGCATACTTAAATGGAGTTATATATTCACTTTAATATAGTAAACAGTAAATTAATAGTAGACTAAGTTAGAAAAGTATTATTACTTAATGTGTACAAACTACAACTTTTTTCAAATTAGAGCAATTGCTTTTTTAAAATAAATGCTGAGTGTGGTTCATTTTATACGAAAAGAAGTCCAACAATTTTTTGTAACTGTTATAATTTATTCATTATAAACAAAAATATTTGAAAACGGACCGCTAGTTATGACACGAGTAAGAAAGTCTTTGTAAAGCTAAATATTAGGAATGGCTGTATATAATTTGCACCGTCTGGATTCTGATAAATTTTTGCTATCCTGTAATATAACATATAAAAGCAGAAATTACTTAATATACTAGAAATATGTGGACACTCCCTAGGATAAATTAGATCACTCTTATTCAGATAGCGTATAATAAATTTAAACATTATATTATACACCATAAATAACTTCATTAGAAACATTGTGATGTCAAATATTAACACTTTACCCTATACCTTTCTTTTGTAATTTCTGTCTGTCTCTCTAGCTATTGTTTTTAATTATTTTACCTTCTAGCTGTGTAGAAGCAATACAAATTCAACGTATATATATACATATATATATATTCAATACAAATTTATGTTTGATTTTAACTTACGTTCTTTCTTTTATTAAGGGCAAATTATTTATATTTTAAATAGGAGTAATAAAAATTTTAGTCAACCTTTCATAACATTTTTATATGAACTGCTGATACATTTATATAATAATGAATTTAGAACAAATATTTCTTGTGAAACATGTTTTTAAATCCCTCTAAATAATACCACTCTTTTTCAGCAAGTCATGAATATGAATGATAGAAAGGGGAACTATTCTTGAAAAATATTGACCTTACTTATACGGCGAAAGCTTTATATCTTGTGTTTTTGTATTTCAGAAATCATTCAGGTCTAGGTTGTATTTAGAATAATATCTTTATAACCGGTTGTAAAGATAATTATATATAATAACTCCCAATATACAAGCATTTACAAGAAATGTAAAGTTTGCATCACTTCTATTATTTTATTATCAGACAGACATATTAATATGACATATCTATTTACAAAGTAGGTAGTCGTATAATTAATAGCTGAGAACGTCATTAATAATTCAAAATAACCTAATTCAACGATGATTGCATTCCATAGTGTATACACAAATCGTAAAATTGACCGATAATCATTTTATTGTGAAATGTGGTTGCACTATATCGTTTCTTATGAGAAATGAAAGTGTAACGAGGGTCTTGCACGAATAAGAATAGCAGAAAACCGTACGAAATTAAAGTATATTATTAATAATACCTATATCGAATTATTTGTAAAAATTTTGTGTCGGTTTCTAAACAAATAAAATAATTAAATAATAAAGTTCAAAATTCGAGATTTTAAAATTCTTATTACGTAGCATTATAGACGTCGGTTATTTTTTTTTTATAATTTCAATAATAAATGTATTTGTATGTACAAAGGAGAATCCTGCAAAAACCTATGCGTGCATATTAAATACAAATAGAAATCAATAATTATGTAAAAAATGGTACTTCGTCCAACATTTAGTCAATTTTAATCGAAATTCGTCAAAATTTAAAGTAAAATGACAGTATGAGAAATTATAATAGCTTAATAAAAATTTTCAGATAGTGATTAAAACTCAATTTTATTGAATAATTTATTTATTTTTTTATGAATAAATAATTTATTTGAATTATTTTTCAATTTAAGATATGAAAATTAATTAATGAAAAAAGATTGAGCTCCCAGAACCACCTACAAAATACGAAGTGCAAGACCCTTAACGTACAAAATGAGTGGTGAAAATTAATGTTTTGTTTTATACCAACACTGTATAATTACTTGCTTAGCTATTATTATATTGTGAAATACATCATTATTCGATAAAAATAAACCATTTTAATTAACAGAAAAATGAAAAAAATAAATTTGAAGATCGGAGACTGTTAATTGTATGTTTTGTCCTTTTACTAAGTCACAGGCTGTACGTGTATGCGTATAGGTATAATTAAAAAACGAAAATATAGGTTTTTGAAAGATTTACTAAAGTATTAGTTTATCATGGCTAACTTTAATTTAAACTTTTTTAATAAATATATACTGCATTTGAAGTAGGATTTATTTCAGATTGCATGTTAAGTTTCTCATTCTATGTTACCTGACAAATACATGATAAGAATGCGAGTTGTATTAAAAAAAATAGATGAATCTCATCTTTTAGGGAAGTTTTTAAATTAAACTAACTGTAGAATAAACAACAAAATATAGACAAAAATCTACTAGACTGTTATAATTAAAACATCAACTATTGCGACTGTTCTATGGTAACGAAAAAATTCAAAGACAAAAATACAAGCTTTAACTACTATAACTTTTCAACATAATGTTTTCACAAAAAAACGAAAAAAAACATGTCTTAATTTTTTTTATATAATCTATTAACATAAAAAATATGCTTACAAGATCCCAATTGAATTAAGGACGTTTGGCAGTATAAAATGTTAAGTATTTCTGAAAATTTAATATGTTATGCATAAACACTATTTCCTGATTTTTTTTTAGATTTATTTACTATTTTATTGTTGAGCAAATTAAAGTGAAGTTAAAGAAATTTAACACTCTAATGGAGTGCAAAGATTTGATCCAAAAAATTGCAATTCATTAAATTTGTGTTAAAAATTTCTATCGATTCAGGTTATTAATTTATTACAAGTATATAAAAGATAAATTAAGGTTTCTTTTAATAAATAAATATCACTAAACTGATCACATGTTTCTTCAAATCTTATATCATTAAATATAATCCTAAATAAGGGTTTGATATTTTCATGTAAAAATATTTCCCAAAATCTTAAGAAAATTGAGTGTTTACACACAGATTATTTTAAGATCTTTTACGGCTAGATGATTTATAAGAGCATGGCATAATACCAAATCAAATATTTTTAAAATAAATTCCATTTTAGAACTATTCTTTTTTATTTTTATAAATAAATTTTATGTCTATATTAATTTTTGTTGATTAAGTTGATGTCTCGATGAATTAGAGAAAAATTTCGAGTAGATAACATTGAAACAGTAAATAATAATTCAATAAAATTATTACATATTTAAACTATAGCTATTAAAAGTACATACCATCATAATGTAGAAGTGTGAAAGTATCTTTTTTAATAAATTAGTGACATATACAGAATTAATTAAAACAAAATCTTAAATTGGTACTTCATTTGACGAGCAAAATAAGCTTTGCTGCTTGAATATTAGAGTCAAGTTACAAATATGATAATTTCGTGAATAATTTCTTGTGTCATAATTTTTAGGTGTTTAAACAAAACTTTGTAGTACTGTAAACTTGTCGGTTGTTATCTTGTTTTTCATGCAAAAGTTGAATCTGCAGAGATGCAAGCAGGCATGAATATGATACCTCTGGATTCATGTTATATTTAAAGCTAACATTCACTTATAAAAAGAAAATAAGAAATAAGAGAAGAAGTTAATTAGAAGATTTAAACAATTCATTTATCTATATTACATACATTACTCTACATTATAAAATATCATAAAATACAAACTAAAAACACATAAAATTTGAATTAAAACATTTTTTAAACTTTTAAAATATTCCCACTTGAACATGCCTTAAAAGGATTTATTCAATAATTGAATAAATTTATATTTTCTTAACAAAAATTATTCGAACTCATATAAAAACTATTCATTTACCTATTTTAATTATTAGGGTAATTTAAATTTCTATACATTTTACTCGACTATCTCGATTATTTACAGCTGTTCAAATTTAGAAGTTGTTTCATAGGCGCCTCTTATCTCGATAATGACATTTTAATCAAACAGAAAAAAAGTAAGTCACAGAGAAATTCTTTTCATGTTTAAAAATCAGCTTTTCATTAAGTTATCACATACATCGTATTGTAGTCTCCCCGTTAGTCAAGAAATTCAAACGTTACTTATATACCTTTCGCCTCGCTATTGACACGAATCACTGGTTCAGTCACCTAGAACAGCCACTATATACTCGTTTAGAAATTGCGAAACGCTGCAGACGGTTATAAGGAGAGGTACAGAACCACGAAGGACGTATAGGCAAACACGCAAGTTATACGATAAACTCCTCATCGTTTCGTGTACATATACTTTTAATTCACTTAGTTAGATTTCGGACTCCTAGCGGGATTGTCACACGAGCACTGCACATTCTGCGCCGGTCTTCGGCGGTACTCCTGTATACCGTTTTCGAATTTATTTCGCTTCAGTTTGCAGTGTTGTGTACGGCAGTGGACACTTACACGACCGATGCGCGCTGCTTAGGAACTGTCCAAATCTTACTTTGCATAGTGAAATTGATTAAATATTGCGAAAAAAAGGATAGTGATTAGTTGATTATTAGAAATATAGAACGACGAAGTTTAAGACGGAATTTGACGTGTATATCGTTTCTAATATTGGAACACCACCTGAAGAATATTATACTACCACTGGCAATTATAATTAGTTGCAGTAAGCAGGACAACCCTATAAAATGTGATCAGTGAAGAAGAATTAAATCGACCATAAGCTAATTTATATTTCTCAGGTATGACATTCTCGTAATTTTTCATTTTATTGAAGTGTTATTAAAAAAAACAGTTTAAAAATGTTTAAATGGTCATTTCTACGTATAACCTCTAGTAGTTAATGAAAAGAAACTTCTTTTTAAAAAATTATTTTACAACCTACCTAGACAACTGGTTTTTTAACAATTAATATAATTATTTAATAATAAACTGCCTTCTTACTTCTAGCGTGCGCTAAAAAATGTTTGCTCAGCAAATAAGGAGTGGCTAAATGAATTTAATGTGTTTATAATAAATGAGTGGATATAAAATTTAAATCAAATTTTATTTACAACACTGCGCGCATATTTATAATCTTTGTTACAAAGTATCATTCACATTCTTTATTACACTGTTGAATAAATCCAGTAAGTTGTAGATATTTTCTAGAACTAATTTTTAAAAATTAAAAATAATTTCGTTTGATATACCATTAAAACAAAAATAAATTTTCTATTTCAATTTTCTATATTGTATTTCAGTAGGAAAATCGGGCATTGCCTTATGTTGATAAAAAAAGAAAACAATTCGGTAACCATTAACGTCAGCCTTGTATTATGATTATCGCATTGCGGATAAGAATTAATTTATACTGACCAATATCGGCTTATAGATATTTGTACAAGTATTAATAATGAATACTATTCTTACTACCATCCATAAAATTAAATAGTTTTATTGTTATCGATAGCTCCTTATCGTGCCTTTGTGCTAGAACTCTAAGTGCATCAAATGTGTACACAAGATAAATTTTAAGTTCAGCTTGTAATGCGCATAATAGTACATATAATTAAAGTATGTAAGATCTGGGAAATTAGTTCTTACAGTTAGATCCCTGTTTTACATCAAAATTACGAAATTCCACTAATTTTTTTTTTTTTATTTTGCAAGTACTTACACACATTTTCATACCTAGTTTGGACTCGATGGCCTTAAATGTTGGTCTTCGCGGCCGCTAAAAAAAATTATCCTTCTCTACTTTAACTGTTACCAATTCCATTGCTGTTGAAATCTCTTATTTCTTCTCGTAGTCCCCTTAAAAAACACCGACAACTCCTTTCAAGGACTTTGGGGTTAAAATTCGATCAGTTTTCGTATTTTTTCTAATTTACGTCACACGTAGTATGACTTTCCTGATAAGTAAGTACTGTCAATGTTTGATTACTAATAAATTTTATACGATACTTGCATCATTGTAATTCGGTCATTACATAAAAAAATTATTTTTTACTAAGTTAATAATTTAGAATTCTCAGAGTAATATTTTTCCGAATTTTTTGCTCAATGTTATTAATACTAATAATATGTAAAAATTATAATTTTGATACGCATTTAGCAAGTTTTTACAATAGACTATTAGATTTTGGAGAGGATGATAAATTTTTGTGCTCCGATAAAGCCCAGATATACTTTTTTTTATAAAATTTAAATAAAGACATTTTTTGATTTTGTAATGAATATACTCACTATTAAAAACTAAGTAAGCAGAAATAGCATGTAAAATATTATAGGGTTTACATAGGACAAATTATATGAAAAGCTATTCCTAATAAAAAGTACAAAATATGTAGATTGTATATTATTAATAAAACATATGAGGAATTGTTTATTTGGTTTGAAATAAATTATGTATTACTAGATTATTAGAAGCCAATAATTATTCTACTCTTATAACATATTAAAATAATTTATTAATAAATAATTGAATAAAAAAATTGTTTTACCATCGAGAAAGTCCAAAATATAGGTAATTTTTGTTTTATTTCTATCAGAGTAACAACTCGATTTTCAAATTGCTTTGTGTATCTTCATTCTGTTTTCTTGACTTTCATTATGCTTTTTAATAACTGTAATGTATTAATTACTACATATTTTGGCATCCGTAAATATATGTATGTATAATATATTAGTGATTAATTTTTTTATACTTCCTCTGCTTTTAAAAAACGAGTTCATAATAATTGCCGAGTGGGACCCATGACTTTTGCATCATTTACATGTTTTTCCCTTTACGAGTTAGCTTGCCGTGACATCGCATAGAGCCTTGCGCAGCCATTGCGGCTAAGAGCGTAGATATCTCGAGGTCCCCACACCGCATGAGCGTATCATACTTCTTTAATTCTTTTGTGAATCCTGTTACACAATAATTTCGTGTAGACATAAGCTTCAAAACTGTACATGAAATTTAATATACACGGAAATTTCCAATGTTTATTAAATTTAACAAAAATGTTAATTTTAGATCTACATCAATAATTAACAGTGAGTACTTATCAATTTTGGGATTGTATGCTTGATTAAGTAGCTTCTAGAAGTATATTACTTCTAGAAGTATAATACTTCTAACATTCTATCAGGAAACATGCAAGTTCTAAAACTGTTTATATACTGTAATTTCTTTAAAACACAATTTAATAATAGGGTTGCCGAGGATAATGTCGGTCATTGGGTAATTCTGATCACCCGTATTTTAAAGCAAATAATAATTCGTATGCCTCAATACCAGTTTTATATAAAAGTAAAAGTAAAATATTACATCTATTAAGTTATAGAAATATTTTATTTCAATTTATTGAATAATTGTACAAGATCTTAGTTTTCAGTGATTTTTAATTTAAGAAAACATATTTATTAAATGATATTGATAAATATTTTCTAGTACCAAACAGTGACTTTCGTTATTATAATATTTTAGAAACTCTAAACAAACAGCATTGAAAAATAAATAACGAACAGAATGTTGCGAATTTGTTTAATTTTAATTTGAAAAATAACAATCTATTAGATGAATAATAATGGCAGTCTGGGAAAGGAGGTTAGAAGTCACTTGCAACTTCTATCTTATCTAAATTCTATTTATAAAACTCTAACCTGAAAATCGCAAGTTTGACTTGATTTTTAGGTTTTCGTGGTAAAATTACTGTCCGACACTGGTGGGTAAGTTGATTTTTAGCGCATTGGACGTTTTTCGCCCGATCGACGCAAATCGAAAAGCCTGAAGTCAAAGATGATTCTTGTCGAAAAGTATTGTTAAATAACTTATAGTAAGTATTACGAACTTATATATAGTTATAGTAAGTATTACTATATATGAATATTATAAATTAATAATTATTTAAAGCTTTAGAAACTTGTTAGAAGTGATTATATTCTTCTTTTATTTGATAAATAGATTTTGATCGGGTTCAATTTTTTTATTTCAACCTCAAGTAATATAAAACGTATTCTCAGGTAAATTTTTCTCAAACATATGAATAGTAGACGCTGTAAGCTAATAAAATATCCTTTGGAATCAAACAAAACTGCTATAAATAAAAAAATATATCAGTCAAAGCTTTAGTGGCCGCCAATACTCCAGTCTACCATTTAAATTTTTCTAGAATTATAATATCTATTGTAAATAATTTGAGTCTTCAATAACGACAATCAATATTTCCAAAATTTAGCTGTATAAAGATTGCCTAAAGAGACAATGAATATGTACATGTATTCATTGACTAGCTGTTAACTTTATTTTATTATTTTACATATTATGTTTACGACAGCATTACTCAGAAAAGGAAGTTCTACGCATAATTACTTTACGCTCATGAAAAGAAGTGAGTAATAGTCACGGGTTGTCACGTGAAAATAGATAGATAATAAATAGATGAATAGATGAAGTATGTACGCACTTGGTTGTTGGTATTTAAAAACAACTTATGCTAAGCGTTGCTATAATCGGTGGCTATTTATGTGATGTATGCATTCAGTATGAAATCGTATTTTAATTATTCAAGTAAAATTTAAAAAAAATTATTTACCGGACACAACTAATCCGACATGTTAATTTGTTTAAGTAGCGTTAAATAAAAGGATAAAATATTCTGATTCGATGTTGTTGTACTCGTTTATAAATGTAAAAAGAGAAGGAGTAAAGGAATAGACCTTGAGCATATTTTCAGGAACGCATTAACTATATGGATTTGATTATTTGTTCAAATGATTTCAATTAAAAGATCTAACTGATTATAAAGAGTCGAATAAGAAAAATAAAATAGGGCATATTTGTTTGCAGTTTGCATAATATGATTAATTTTTTTGGTCTTTGCTTGGTCTTTACAACTCGAAAACTGTTTTCAATAAATCTTTTGACATACGTTTTGTTTTTTCGCATACAAGTCTATCAATATTCTATGAATTTCATGAATTTCATATCTTTTTAAATTAACAGTCGAATTCATAATGTTTGAAATGCTGAATAAAGATTTTCTAATTTGGTCATATATTTAAAAAAAATGATTTATATATCGCTGTTCAAATGCTGCAATATAAATAATACATAGAAATATATATATATATATATCAAACTATCTACACCGGAAAGATAGCCAGTAAACCTAATTAGAGTATATTATAAAAATATACAGGGTGCCTCATTTTAAGAGTTCAAATAAAAGTTTTTCTGTTTCAAGGGGGCAATGTCAAGATGACCTTCAATTTGGCCTCAAAGCCTTCAGTTTTTCAGTGGAAACCCTTTTTTCACTTCAAAATTGAGAAGGACTGGAAATTTTACTTCAAAATTATTATTGATCACAGGGTCAAATCTGATTTCAGGTGCAACTTTTAAAATGGGACACCCTGTATATTTCTAGAAAAATTTCTGAATATATGCAGTCAAATCCTGTTAAATTACCCGGACGTCTTCAAACATAATTTTTAACGGATTAGAACAGTAGTGAGGTATAGATGCAAAAAAATCAGTGAGGCATCATTTATTTCTAACATTTATTGAAGATATTGCTGGTCCATAAGAATGTATTTATTACACAATGTTTTGAATACGTCGAGTTTTGTGCACTACCTATCTTTGATGCCATATATCTTTAAGATCCGCCTAAATAGTGTACCCTTGTAGAAAGCGCCTTCTGTGCCTACATAATTGTCAATGAAACACTATATAGAAAATGTATAATGAACACTTTCCTCAAAGACATAAGGAAACGTTGTTCTCATAAACTTATAAAAAACGTTGTTCCACAGCAATTTTGTTTGAACGTAGTAGCAAACACAAGCATCCAACTTATTACTTGTAGTAATACACATATATTTATACTTTCATTAATACGATAGAATTAAAATAAGTTCCAGTTTTAAATTGCTTAGTTACTTCACTCGGCATGAAAAAACTATACGCTCGCAATTTAGTAGTCTAAAGAATATCTAAGTATAGGATACATATATGATAGATAAATAAAATCAAATTCCTTCTCATTGAATTAAAAATAATTTCAGCCATAAAATAATCTAGTAAAATTTATAAAAATATACTTGTAAAAACCATCGCTCAATTCTTTGTCGGTGCACTGTTATTATTCACAATGCTAAGTCACCTGTAAGAATTTCTAAGAAGATTTATAGTCTGCAAAAAATTAAATTTTATTAGAATATTGTTTATATAATAATTATAATTCCTTCTTTATTGAAGCTATTGCACAATTTATATGAATATTCAATGTATTCATAACATTTTACAATGGACAATATTTTTGAAATTTCTCATAAAGGATTCTTTTTAACGCTGGAATTACTACTTTATTACAGCCTATACATAATGTTTATGTTTGTGTATACACTGTCTTTTTATATATTACAAATGGTTTAAATAAGGTTAAATAACGAATTTTATTTTATTTATAATTATATTAATGAACGCGAAGCTAGAAAATGCATATTTGATACAATTATCTATTCTTTTAATTTTACAGATAACATATCCTTGAGAAATGCATTGCGGATGTAAAAAATGGCATTGCTAAATTTTATTAGAAAAACTTGTTCAATAATTCTTAATCTATGGTGCTTATATCCGATAATCCTTAGGTGCGGGCTCTGAAGGGCATGGAAATTAACAAAGGCAATGTTTAAAAATATCAAAAACAATGAAAAAATCTTAATTGTCACATTCAAAAAACCATGATTTTTTACTTTATGTCTAATTTAAATGAAGTGAACTCAAAAAATCCTTATTTTTTACCTGTTCTATCAACTTCATAAGTTTTGTTCAAAATGATAACAATAATTCAGACGATAGCTTATAATGATACCGTTAGAAGTTATATAGTACATTACGCAACTAGTGGGCGAAGGAGATTATCACGACGAGGGTGAAGAGATTATCATACGAGTTGGGATAACCTGAGTGCGCGAGTTGCGTACAATATTTTTCCATATAACGTGCGCAAAGGCCGGTTTTGCACTCGTATGCGTGGAAAAAGTGTGAAAAAAATGTTTTTAAGCATTCTTTTTCACCGATACCTTCATAAGATACAAACAATTCCAAAATCTCATCAAATTTGATAACACATTTAGATATCTCGCACATACACATACACTTTATGTTTAACCAAAATTATGTTAAAATCGATCACAAAATAGAATTCCGAAAATATTCATGTAGATTTCCACCCAAAATGTTTACTTTAATTTCATGTGCAGACGCAATGCACCTAAAGTCACCTGTGTATAATGTGTGTGTACAAAAGAAGTGATACGCTGAATCATATATAAGATAAGTATTACGCATAATTGTGTAAGTATTTTAAAAATTTAAAGTTAAATCTTAACAAATGTTTTTATTATGATTTTTTTCGGCTTTACCAAGTAGCTCAAGCTAGGATCAATGGATTAACTTGAAAATTTCAAAAAATGCTTGAAATGTAGACCATTTCTTGGCAGAATTAAAAAAATATGAATTCTTTCTATAAGCTAATACTTAATAAAATGTGACTTTTATTGCAGAAGTTTAGCACAGAAAAGTACTAATCAAAGTTTCTTCTACGTCTAAGAACTTTTTACGAAAAATTCATTTTGTAACTAGTCTCAAACTATAAATAAATTAATTACCATTTAGTATTTCTCTGATAGAACAATCTCCATGAAAAATGGCCACGGGCAGTTGTTTATATAGGCATTTCAGCTAGACATAAGCGCCAGTAGAAAATGCTTAATAACTGCTCTTAAGATCCCATTCAATGATGGGAGCAGTCTTTCACGATTAAATTAGCAGTTTAATAGTAGTTTATACCACTAGTAATTACATTTACTGAATAGCAGCATAACCTCTCATTTATTATCGTTTATAATTTTATAAGTTAATAAAAATGAAACTCAACACAATCAATATCGCGTGCGTATATTTCGAAAAAAAAGAAAAGTCAATGACTAACAGGTACAATTGATTAAAATATCTACCAAATAAATATTTTATTCATTTTTTAAGTATAACTTCTAATGAAATTAAGCATTTTAACAAAAGTTCTAGCTACAATTCCTCGATCGCTAACGCTCTCTCGGGTAATTTATACTATGTTAATGTTAACATTTTAGTGATAAAATGTTTTTATTTTATAAAATGTTTTTGTATTCTTCATATGCTTATTGAAAGTGTCTTGAAAGTGCTATACAACAAAGTGCTATGCATCATTTCAACAAAAGCTTTAATTACCATTTACGAATCACCAATTACCAATTACCAATTATCAATTACCAATTACTATTAGTGGTAGTAGTAACTTTATTTATAACTTTACGTTTTACATATTTATATACAAAGTTATACAACTGTATTATTCCTTAACCTATTTCCTTCTAGTCGCCGTCCAGCATTTATCTTCTCTCTCTCTATTCTAAAATACTTCATTTTCCTATTTGCCTATTCTCGTTCTATTTTATATCTCTTTTTCTTGTTCTATCTAACCTGCTCTCTATCTCATCCTATTTTCTTTCTAATGCCTTTAATCCTTGTCTTTTTTTTAACTCTTCTCTCCTCTTTGTTGTTCTCCCTTGTCTTCTTTCTTTCCTTCTTTCTGTCTCATTTTGGGCTGTTATACCTTCCTTCTCTATGCCCCTTTTCTCTCTCACTCTTCCACTGTTCTTCCTTTCTTTTTCTCCCTCTTCTTCTCTGTTGCATCTCCAATTCCCTTATCTTCTATTAACCCTGATTAGACCTTTTTTCTTTTTATCCCATACCAAAATATCCTCTCCAGCGTATAGCTTTCCTTATCCTACTTTTATGGTATGTTTCCCTTCTATTTCTCCTGATCTCATGGCTCCAATCATTCTTTTTGCCATTCCTCTAATTTTCCACTGCATTTCTCTTTCCTGTTTTGTTAGGTCCCCTTCTATAGATACCCTGGTTCTTCTTAACTTTGTTTTAATCACCATTTAATTTTAATTTTTTCACTCCAACTTTCACATTCTATTTCTATCATGCTTTTCTTTATCCTTATTTTCCACACTCTTTTTATTTTCGGATTAAATCTCAACTTTTCATCGAACCACCTTTTGACTTGTTCTTTATCTCACTCTCGCCATCCCGATCTTCAATCCCTGTTATAATTACATTGTTTTTAATCCTTTTTCTTTTATATTCTTCTGTTAATTTCTAAAAGCACTTTAATTAATAAGAAGATATTCTTCCCAGTGAAACTACCGACAAAATAATACCCATTTTTTAAGAATGTGCTGAGAAACTGGACAGCTACAGCATTTACTTTTGATACATTTTCTTAGCAGCCAACTGCTTACAAACTTGCCATTTTTCAACAAAATGCTCAGTAACTGTCTATTTAATATAAACTTAATTTACAAATTTTACCTTATAGGACTTTTATACTTTTCAGATTTTAACCCAGGCTTGTCCTCGAGTAAATGTAAAATCACTATATATTAGACATATTTTTATATTTTGGAAATATATGTCGTTTATGATCCATAATAGAATAACTAAATAATTTATTAAGCAGTTTTAAAAAATATATCAATTTTACCTCACTTTTTTTTTACAAATATCAGAAGAAAAGGGACTTTACAATTAAAAAAAAAGTGATTAATGACTGACTTGATACATAGTCAACTTTGCACCAGATAGCATTATTCAGAGTCTAAGTATATACTTACGATTTATCAGCAGACTTGCATCATCGTCCCTATTTCGCAAAGAGATAATACAAGTGTTCGAAAACGGTACTTCCCCGTGTTAATGCAAGAACACAGAATCATATTTAAGATTAAACGTCAGCATGTGTATACAGCTCTTCATATAAAGAGCTGTAGTTCAGTGTTTCATCAACTTAGTGCAACAAGTAAATTCAAAAGAGCACAGCCGCATCCACTACGAATCACGTAACACGAAATAACTTTTTTTACTATTAGAGTATTCAGTATTTTAGTATAGTGCCAAAAGTATAGAATTTCCAATTCGTAATATTTATAAGGGGATGTGATTATCCGCTTTTGCATTTAATGAAATAAAGAAAGGTATAGTTTAATTTTTGAAAAAAAAATCTATCGGTTTCTCGGTAAAGATTTAAAAATGATGTAGTTCCAGTTTCATGAAATCCCATCCACAATTCACAGAGGTTTTTGTTGTCGAAAATTTCGTTCGTAATTCACAGCTAAATTCATTTCCAAAATTTTCAGCGACAAAAATCGTTATCGAAGTAATGACATAATTTTTTTTCCAAAAATCAATCTCTATCTTTATGTATCTCGATAAATGCAAAAATCGGTAAGGTAGAAATCATATCGACCCTACTTCATGTCCTTAATCGCAAACATCTTTTGAAGTAGTATTATAAAGTAATAATAAAAGTTCTGCAATTAGAGAGTTTCAAATATTTTGTGAATATGTTATTTGTAGTCACCTACATAAATTTATATAAAATATTTCTTTATCAATTATTGACTTTGCAAACTGTATTTTAAATTGCACCTAAAAGAATCAATATTCATGAAAATCTCATGTTAAGTAGGATAAATGTAGGTATTACTGCGGTTGCATGAATTACGGCAGATATGAATAAATGCCTTAGGTCACCTAAATAGCGTCACCCTTAGTAGCGCATGTTGCTGCCTCACCTTTTGATGACTTCTTGCAGTCTTTCTGGCATATTTATACTATTTCGTTGTAGGAGACTAGATTTTTAGTTAGAGGAAGAATTGAACTTTAATTTTCCGTGATCAGAAATTAAAAAAAAAATTATCCAGATTCGGGTCAGTTGGCAAACTTTGAGAATTTTTGAGTCTCAAAAGATGACTTTGAATTTCAAGGTCCCTTGCTTTATAGGTGCCTCAAACGAAAAAGTAAACCCCGGAATCGTAAATCTGAGATCTTATGTTTTAGTTTTAAAAAAAATTGATAGGACTGCGATGATTTTTCGCTGAGCTACGACCTTCTGAAGTTTAGTAATTTTTAGAGGAAAATAATAAGTCGTTGTGATAATTTTGTTGTTGAGTGTATTTTGATTTTGATATCGTTTACGATTAATATCTATTTTGTGTTTATTATTTTTTGCAGTTATTCAATGTCCAAGTTTGATGAAAAAATCGAGTCTTTTGTTGATCAAATACTGTTCTCACGTATTTACATAGTTTAACAAAAACCAGTATAAATTGAACTTTATCTTTAAATGTTTACGATTCACTAATTAATAGATATTTTACAATTATTAAGGGCCTGTTACATTTTACTTTTTATGGAAAGCCATTTTGCTTCATCTTAACTAATCAAATACCGGTACCTTAACGATATAAAGCTTTGAAATTCAAAGCATTGTAGACATATATGAACGATCGAATAATAGTTCCCATTAAATTTTTTCGTTTAATGAATTCTTCTGCTTTATTTCAGAACCAATAATGAGATTCTTCATTGCAATTACGATCATCGCCTGCCTAGCCATGATAATGCAACAAGCTGTATGCGCACCCGATCATTACGTTGAAGTGTCCAACAAAGGTGTCCATGGTCAAGCCGATGGCAGAGACATAGAAAGACTAGCGAAAAATACTGGAAAAGCAGTTGAAAAAGTCGGACGTGAAATAGCTCGACCTTTCAGAAAAATATTTGGATGATGTTACATAATTAAATTTCATTGCAAAATTCGTGTATGTACTTATTCACATCTCCGACACCTATAACGTTAATGTTACTCGAAATAAAACAATCTGCATACCTAGTCAATAAATAAAATAAAAATTAAAACAATAATTATGTATTACATTTACTTAAAAAATCAATGCCAATCATTCCTTTTTAATAAATAGTTTCAATGAAAGATATCCAAAATTAATAAACTTAACACAATTTAGCTTCTGAAAAACAGAGGTCCACACATACATATACACGCACATACATCCATTTACCCACATAGATAAAAATTATTATTAAAAATGGACAATCGAAATAATAAATAAATTAAGAAGAAACTTGAACATAATTGAACATAACGAGTAAGATTATCTCCTAACAAAGTTATCTTTTCACTATTGTACTGCATTACTGTTGTCCAACAGAATGCAAATTTTAAATTTCCATCAAGTTTATAGTAGTATTCTATAAACTATTGTAACTTTTAGAAAAATTCAACGTTAATTACGTAATTAATTAAAATTTAACTGCAAATTGATTTTTTAGACCTTATTCAATTTTTCCAGACTTCCTATTTTAAATATACGTGCTACAACTTGAAAAATCAAACTTTATTCTTATATAAAAATGGACTCTCCACTCAAAATATATTGAAATTAAAGTCCTTCAAGAATGTTTGCGACTACGATATCTTCGCTTCCGAATGAAAACTTATGGAAACGGCGATACTCAAAATCTGTTTCACAAAGTTTTTTTACGCAATTCTGAGATTTCCCTGATTCCAAGCGGATTTCGAGGTATCATCCTTTCATTCGAAAAAATAACTTTTGGTTTGTTGTCCTTAAGGGGAGGTCGGAGCGTTCCGCCTCCTCAATAGTTAGTAGTTCCAAGTTTTCACAAAAAACCATAAGTTAAATAAGCCTCATCTTGCACAGAATGATTAATTATATCAAGCACTATCGCGCTCAACTCCGGATATTACTCAAAATTATAAATAAAAAAAATTACATACAGAAATAGGCATGTCCATAATTTTGAGATTAATTTTTAATGCATAAACACCTCTTACTAGTTCCAAGTTTGTGAAAAACGACAAATCATATCCACTTGAAATTACACAGGACAATTTAATATATTCAGAACTATGGCGCTCGAGTTCAAGTATTCATTTTTATCATAAATAGAAAAAGATATCGTCGAATCAAAAAACACGATTTTAGCTGCAATCTCCCCTTAATAAGTGTTACCATGTAGATGATAATACCGGAACCGGAAAATTAAGCTTTTTTAATATTTAAAATAAATTTAAAGCTCAACAGCCCAGTTTGGGTGTTGTCATCCGCATTGTAATACCTAACAAGCACACCAAACCTACGTGAACTTTATTTCAATTAACCTTCCTGTTCATAATGTTTCTACGTGAAAATCTACGTGGCATTTTTAAACTGATTTCCGCGTGAAGATCCAGTTGAAATCCACGGAGTATTTTAAACAGGGTATGTATACAAAAAATGGGATTCATCAATTGACTCAAATGCAGGTGTTTAATTCTGTGTTTATAACAAACAAACGGGTGATATCAGTACAGATTGCAAATTCTTAATCAAATAGCGGAAAAACCAAGAATACACTATAGGTATACAAAAAGATTACGCATACATTTACTGAAAAGATCTGTATAAAAGAGAAATAAAAATACGTAGGTACCTGCAACTCAAATGTCATATCGTTAAAACATTATGTCAAAAATATGCTAATCTCTTTTAAACTACAGAATCCTATGTTGTTTATACATCTGTACTGCAAGGTTGTATCAAATGCAATTTTTAAGAATCTATAAGATCGTTACCTATAATATTTAATACTCTACATCCTTACAATATATTTATTTATTATATTTTAAAACTCACAGAAATATTTTATTATATTTTTTGTTGGTAATGTGATATCTCATTGAACCCAATTGCTTATGATGGCATTTCATAAATTATAATATTAACTGTTAAGATTTTATCAAGTAAGATTCAGAGAGTTTGCAGAAGTTGATAGTGCCTGGTGTACTAGTCTTGCCCAGATTATCTATGGGGCGTCAAACAAAGAGGATATCTAATGTCTGCTGATGTTTTCAAAGCAGGAAGTTATCTATTTGGCGAGCGTTGTACTACTTTTAAGAATAAACTTCTTAAAGATTAAACTTACTGAGTAGCTAATAACTCTGATACCATTACCATTGCTGGAAATGTACTTTCCAGGCCTATAATATGCCCAATAATAAAAAAATCTATTATTTTTCTGTTTCTTATTGAAGTTTCCTTTAGACTTACGTTTATAGTATACTTAATGTATATACAATAACCAAGGATTGATTGAATTTTGTATTAATGAACCTTTTATTTCGTTTTTCTTTCTGTTTTTGTGAATGCTTATTTACATAGGGTGATTTGGGTATTATTTAAATATGCCAGTGCGAGAAATACGATAGTGCGAATGAAATGAAATGAAATTAAAAACTAATATTTTCTAAGCAATTTTCATTTTGAAAATAGTGAATATTTCGAATCACCTATGAGGTTATTGCTATTAAGGATTCATAAAACTATTTACAAACATATGACATTTCTTAATTATCTTCAAGACACCAAGGAGATTACGTGGTCCAGGTTTCATGAAATTCCATCCACAATTCACAGATTTTCGACATAAAAAATTTTGTTCATAATTCACAGCGCTTTTTGTCTCCGAAATTTTCGACTACAAAAATCTCCGTGAATTATGGATGGAATTTCATTAAACTTGAACCACATAATCTTTACATCATTACCGAGATGATGACAGAGACTTTTTTCCAAAAATTATTTTCTACCTTCATATATTTCGTTAAATGCCAAAACCGGTAATAAAGGGTAGGGATCTTTCCGACTATAGCACATCTTCTTAATGAGACATAAAACATGTAAAACTGAAATCTGCATATTTATGTACTTCCATCGATTAAAGTTTGTTATGAATTTTCGTAAATTGACAACATTAAGAAATATTACTTATGTCGACTGTACTCTACTATAAACTGACAAAGATTTTTCTATTGGTCTTACAGTCGTAAATTGACAAATTTTCATTTTAATACCATACTCATTTGACACTAAAGTAAGTTTTCAAAAATTTTAAGATAATAATTCTTAATTTATTTATTATTTATTTATTATTTCATCGATCTGAAATTTGATATCTTTCATATTTTTCTTCAAGATGACAATTTAATGCCCAATCAAAAATATTATGTTAAAGTAAATTCTTATTAAAATATTAATAGATTACGAGAGTCAATTACGCAAATTTGTTTTTTCTGTACTGTGTTCTAATAAAATCAAATAAGTTTGAGTTAAACGTAGTTAAATTCATAATATAATATATCAATAATATTAGAATATTATTCATAATTATATGTACTCGTTTCTCAAGAGTGCAATGGCCGTATTTCAGCTCACCGCATCACAACCGGTTTTCATTTACGAATGGAAATTAATAACTAGTATAGTAAGTCAATATTCAAGTTTTCTTAAACTTATATAAACTCCGACACCATATAGAATACAATATTATTACGAAATGGTTAAATCCATTTGCCTTCCTACTTAATATTTATTATGCACATATAAGTACTGCGCTGTAGAGCCCGTTGTTACATATTTTTTTCTTGTAGTATATTATCATTTAAGCCCAATACCATGAAGGCCATAGTTTCTGATCCCACATTCACGTTTAAAAAATATAAATGTTAGTAGGTACTCAGCCTGTATTTATTTAACTTTTGTACTTTCTTTAGAAAAAAGCCGACCTTGAATATAAATGAAGAGATAGCGAATTCCATAAGCATCTAAATTTCGTAATTATCTTATCTCGTAAGCCGATTGAAGAAAATAATTAAGACTAGCGAATATTAAGTTAACTTAGTTCTTTCTCGTTTTTGGGAGATTCCTCAAGAAAGTATTGCTGACAATTGCAGCGCTCATTCATTTGTGCTATCCAGTAAATTCTAAAAATTCATGTAGCGTTGAAACACTAATAATTTAGATCCTATTTAACTTCCGAGAATTATGTTTATTATAACTTTTACTTTCTATAGTAATAACCACTCTAGAATAACATTTATCCAGTATAACATATTTAGCGTGTATTGCAGTTAACGATATTTATAAAATTACCGAATTACTTTTCATTAATATTCATAGTTCAAGTAATATTTTGCATGATAATTTAAAATAATAAAATTTAGCAATTTTAGCACCATATTAGTGTACATAACATAAATTACAAGTATACTGATACTTAGCATAAAAAATTCAAACAAATTTACCAGAATTATAGTTTTGACGAATATAATTTAAACAGATAGAAAAATTAAATAACTATTTCTTTGACTGTTTGATACATCAAGAAAGTTCAAGACGCTCTTAAAGAAAGAATGCCATGATCTAATTCAATATACGACTACCTAAACATAAGTATGTTATAAAAGAATGAAATGGCAATTAGTATCATTGAAAGAGAAAAATGATCTTATCAAAATGAAAGTTCGTCTCACATATTAATCTACAAATTTATAAAAGCTATTTCGATCTATTTTTAAAGTCTTTAGCACTATGTTTGATTTTATTTCGAGAATTCAGATGCAGGTGTTAGGCTGGCGAATGTGTGTTAATTATATGACTGCTAAATTTTGATTTTATATTACTGCTACTGCGTTAGTATTATAAATATCAACTGACAATTATTACGTGCATATTTAGCCTGAATGATAAACCAATTATAAATTTTACAATGTCATTAATCAACACGTTATACGTTACGATAAGTGGAATTTTTTCATTATGAATCAATCAAACATATCTCAATGTTCTTTTCCACTGGCTAAAACATACACTAATTTGCGTGAAAAATATATTTCAACTACGAAATGCAGCATAATTTTTCAGCGGGTAAATTGCAAAAATCTTTTTTCTAATATGTGGTGCTGAACCATGTATATTCTTCGCACGTGATGTATGAATTGCACGCGTTTTCGAGGCGAATAGCAAACATGTAACTGCACTTATGGCATTACTTGGAAACAATAAAAGATATAGTATTCGTGAGTTACAGAAGTAGTATATGTTTTATTGTTTCTAACTAATGCCATAAGTGCAGTTATGTTTGTTATTCAACGCAATACAAATTATAATGCAAATCGTGCTAGTATTTGGTGCTAGAAAAAATTTGTGTTAATTTCACAAAAAAAAAGAGTGCAATTCTTTAAATAATTGGCTTAAGGGGGGTATATATCTATAAATTTTTTGATGTTCATTCACCTAAAACAAAAAAATTATAATAATTAGTAAAATTTTCACATAATATTCTAAAAGTATATTGGATTCCTGACAAAATGAGCTCTAGTAGAATCCTCTATGCCCATTTTATCTTATGTTGTGTCAGTTTCAAAAATTTGGCTTTGGCGTAACCTACAGGTCCAACCGATTGATCAATTTTGATGTAATTGGTCTTAAATTGTTTGTAATTGATGTCATTATGGTGTGAAGGTTGTATAAATTAAAATTTTTTGATTAAATAATAAAATGCGTTCAAAAACTGCATAAATTCATAAAATTTCTTCAACGACAATCGATTAGTCATGCGTATCGTGGTCCCATAAAATTGAAATTCTGTAAAGATCATAAAGTTTCGTAACTGCTGGACCCGTACTACCTCAGTACCCTTATTAGCGCACTACTATTTATCGTATAGAACAAAAACAAAATCTTGAATCTTGTTTTCCAACGCGCTCCATTCACCAAAACACGCAGAAAAAATCAGCATGAATCATAGATCGGTATAAATAAGCGTCATGCAACGGTACTGAATCATTAACTAAAACATTACCATACCAACTCTTCCTCGTCGCTCGACTTCTCGCGTACAATCAACTTACGCATATATCGACTATATATGTCACGTGAGTCCAAGTCGTGTGATCGTCTCGAGCAATAAATAAACAGTCGAGCTAAAGACCTTTGGGTCTCGAAAGCCACCAGGCTCCGCTATAGACCTCGCGCGCCTTATCGCACGTTAAGTCTCATCCGGCGCAGCAGTTTGTAAATTCGTGCGAGCGCGCGCGCGCGCTCTTCCATAAAGTGGCGCGCGATCATGAGAATTAGCGCTCTCGTCTGACAGGCTTATGTAATTAAAAGTGCGGGCATTATAGAATATCGAGAGTCGCCAAATAGCGAGCACCGCCAACTCGAGGCCCGTCTTTTTCTCGCGGCGGTGGCGGCGGCGGTGGCGGTGCGGCCGAAGTCGCGCTTGGGCCGACTCGTCGATATTGTATTGCCGCCGCGCGTTTGTCAGTCATCGCGAATCGCTCGCGTAACGCGAGAGCGCGCAATTCTCGCCCGATTGTTTCTCGCATAATCTGCGGCCGCTGCGGCGAGCTACAAGTCCCCTTATACATAATTACTGCGTGTGGTACCTCGAAGGAACGGCATCGCACCATCATGGCAACAGGTGCTCCCCTGCTGCTCCAATTCCTACGATCTTTTTTTGTTCTTGTTCCCCCGTCGTCTGCCGTTTTGTTGTGCCTCGAGCTGCTATATATGTGTTGTGTCTCTGGCGAACGCGCGATTATACTGCACGCTGCTTGCATAGCCGTTCTATAATAAGCGCAGTGTGAAGTTCAGATGTGATGTTTTGTATTGATATTATGCGATCGCAGATATATAGTCTGCGGCCTTTAATGTGTGTGTGTGTGTGTGTGTGTGTGTGTGTGTGTGTGTGTG
>UELV01100391.1:0-10623 GCA_900490015.1 Megastigmus stigmatizans
ATATATAAGAAGGGAGACAAGAAAAAGGTAGAAAACTATAGAGGGATCACACTGATGGATACGGGATATAAAATTTACGCGGAGATACTGAGGAAAAGGCTGAATGAATACCTGGAGGAGAAAGGAAAATTAGATGATACACAGTTCGGATTCAGAAAAGGTAGAGGAACAATAGATGCGATATATGCAATAAAAAATGTGATAGGAAGGGAGATAGGAAGAAAAGGAGGAAGGGTACTGGTAATATTTGCAGACATGAAAGCGGCTTTCGACAAAATTAAGAGGGAAGTGATATGCAAAGCAATGAAAAGAATGGGGGTAGAGAAGCAGCTGAGAGAAAGAATAGAGGAACTGTACACAGAAACGAGATGTAGGATAAGAAAAGGAGAAGAGGAGACGGAAGAGTTTGAAGTGACGGAAGGAGTAAAACAAGGATGTTCACTGAGCCCGGTACTGTTCAACGTGGCGATGGCAGACTTGGAAGAGAAGATGAAAAACATACAAGAGGGCGGATTGGTGATAGAAAAGAAGAAGATATGGACACTGTCGTATGCGGATGACGTGGCATTGCTGGCAAATGAAGAAAGGGGTATGAAGCAAATGATGAAGAAAATGGAAAAATTTTTGGAAGGAAAGGGACTGCAACTAAATGTAGAGAAGACAAAAATAATGGAATTCAGAAAGGGAGGGGGTAGGAGAAAAAAAGAAAAATTTGAATGTAAGGGAGAAAAGATTGAGAAGGTTAAAAGTTTTATATACCTAGGATACAAAATGAGCGGAAACAATGGAGAGGAAAATCACATAAAATATGTGACAAATAGAGCGAAGATGGTGATGGGAAAAGTCTGGAGCGTGGGGAAAAGAAGAATTCCAACAGACTGAAACAGACGGATGAGAATATTTGACCCCATGATAGTAAGTATAATGATGTATGGAGCAGAACTATGGGGATGGAAGGAGAGGGGAGAGGTGAAAAAAATAAAAGAAAGATCTATGAGTTAGAAATAAATAGCCGAACACCAGGACACATAATAAGATGAGAAACGAGAAGAGACACGATAAAAATAAAAGCAGGTACATGAGCGATGAAATATGACGAGAAGATAAAAAAGGAAGAAAGAGGAACGATAAGAGGGGAATGCTTAGCTATGACACTAAGAGGAGAATGAAAATCAAAGATGGAAAAGGAGAGAAAAAAATTTTTTTAAGAAAAAGGATGGGCAGTAGAGGAAACAAACGTAAAAATGAAAGAGGAGGAAGGATGGTGGGAAGAGATTGAAAAGAGACATAGAGACATAGAATGGCAGAATATGAAGGCGGAAATAGAGAATTCGAAATATGCAAAAGAATTCGGAAAGTTGATGACGGAGGAGATGATAAGAGAACAAAAGGAGTATCTCAACGAGACAGGAAGGAACAGAGAAAAAGAATTTACAATAGTTGCAAAATACAAGCTAGGTGGGGATGGAAACGGGAGCAAGTATTGGTTAGAGGAGGATAAGAGGAAGTGTAGACTGTGTGGAAAGCAGGAAGAAACAATGGAACACGTGTTTAAGGAATGTGAGGTTACAGGAAAGAAAGACAGAAGATGGGAAAAGATATGGAAAGAGGGAGATAAATATAGAGCAATAATGTATGGGATAGAATGGAAAAGAAGAAGGAAAAAAAAAAGAACAAGAAAGGAGGAAGAGAGGGCAAGGCGAAGAAGACGCGGCGAGGCAAGGAACACAGGGTGGATAGGAGAGGACAGAAGGAGGAACGGAACTAACAGAGCGTAAGGAAAAGAATGGAACGGGGGTCTAGAAGAACTATATAGTTTAGGGACAAAAGGAAGGAGGGAAGGGGTAAAAAGAGGGAAATGCTGTAGAAGGTGAGAAACAAAGGCGACGGTAGAGAAAAAAGGTAAAGGAAGAAAAAGAAAGGAAAAGTGAAAGAAAGTGGTAAAAGAAAAGAATGATGGGAGGAAAAAAAGTATGGGAAAGAGAGATCGGAAAATTGAGAAAGGAAATAGAGGAAATGAGAGTGGAGGAGAAAGCAAGACAGGTAGAGTGGAGGAACGCGCTGACAAAGGTTAGAGTGGAACTGAAAGAACTGAAGGACAGATCGTGGAAAAAAGATGAGGAAATAGAAAAAATGAAAAATAAAACAGCGGAGCTGGAATTGGAGATGGAAGGGATGGGACTAAACCTGGAAGAGGAAAAATCGGAAAAAATGGAAAGAGCAGAAGGAGGGGAGAATAAGGAAAAAGGAAAGGAAGAGAAGGTAGAAGAAAAAAAGGAAAAGAAAGAAGAAAAGAAGAAAATGGAAACGAAGAAGGACTGGGTGACGGAGAGGAAAGAAAGAGGTCTGTTAATAACAAAGGGAGCTTAGACGCAAGGAGGTCGAGTGGAGAGAGTGGATGGAGGGAAAAATTGGGAAAAAGGAGTGGAAACTGGAAATTCTACTGGAGAGGAAAGATAAAGGATGGTTATTATTTGAAAAAAAAGAAAACATGAATGGGATGTGGGAAAAAGAAGAGGAGATAAGGAGGGAAGGATATTTCATAATAGATGAATATTTAAATGATATGGAAAAGATAGACAGGTATAAATTATTCGATAAAGTAATGCGAAGGAGATGGGGATAGAGATAAAAATAAAAAAAGCAAATAAATACAAACAATAAACAAATAAAGGGACAGAAATGAGTTGGAGAGGAAGGAAGAAGAAAATGAGTAAGGATAGAAGAAGGGAATAAGGAGGGAAGAAGGAAGAAGGAAGAATGAAGAAAGAAGAAAAAGAGAAAAGTGAAAGGGAATAATGGTATAATAAAGAACCATCAATTTACGGGTAATTAGAAGTAAGAAATGTAAAAATGTATAAACTTATAAAAGTAAAATAAAGATTATTATTATTAAAACTACAAAGCATATAACTACGAATGAAACGCCTGCTAAACTCCTGTATAATCATGAATTACGAACACCTTTGCAATTACTACGTCCAGATAGTAGAAAAATTATTGAAAATAAACAAGAAAGTCAAATAAGACAGTTTAAAGGTAATAGAAAAGATACATTTGAAGTTGGAAATGTAATAATGGCTAAAGATTTTCGTAAATACCATCCAAAAATATCAAAAGCTCGTATTGTACGTATTATCTCTCCAAGAAGTTGTATTGTTAAATTTAAGGAGCGAGGAGAGCACAAGAGACATTTCGATCAAATTATAAAGTGGCGAGAACGTAACACTAGTGATAATAAAAATAGTGTGAAACGAAATGTTCAAAGTGATAAAAACAGTGTGAAACAAAAAGATGTAATGTAGTTCAATCTCAAGTATTAAGAAGATCAACAAGAAATAAAAAACCCATTGAGCGTTATAATGTTAAATTTATAACTTGTAAATAAAACTTTTCTAATCTTAACTCATGTATGTGTAGAATAATTAAGCGGGGAAGGATGTGGTATATGTGTACTAATACATTGATAACGTGTAAATATATGTAGCGATCATAACGTCACAGCGCACACCGAATCTACTTTGTATAACCTTTACTTTATTAACAGAGTCACATATTAACCATATAACGAGTAGGTTCATTTACGCTCCGAACCTCTCCAGTCTCTCCCGGCTCCTCACAAATACGCACACATACCTAAAACAGCGTAGTAATGTTTGTAAATTTTCTTTTTACCTTACTCTTGAAAGAGCTACACATAACTGCCCATGACTAAAAACTGATGAAGGAAGTACTTTTCCTACCTTATTTAGCAATTGTCCTTGAGACTTATTTATATTCATTGCAAAACCATGTCGAACTGGAAATTCTCTTCTAGACATGCTATATTGTAACGCCCAGCCCATATTTTTCAATTATTGTTTAGTTTCATTTTGTAAAAAGCGCCGCAAGTGCAAGGCACATGTAAATAATGTATATATGTATATACGCGGAGAGCGGAAAGCTCGAGCGCCGACGAACCCGCCCGAGCTTTGGCGAGCGCGCCCTACTTTGCGATGTAGTAGTAGCGGAGGAGGGAAAGCTCGCAGCAGAGGGGATAACCCTTTCGCTCCGACGCCTCTTCCTCGGGTCCACCTGAGAGCTTTCCCGCGTTAACTTTGAGCTAAAAGAAATTCTTGTTTTTTGTTACTATCTATAAAAGGAGTTTGATTATTTATTTTAAAAAACATTAAAGCTCCAGCTTGTCTAGCGATTACTCATTGCATGGCAATCGTTAACCCAAACAACAAGCAAAATATAAACAGCTTGCACTTACGACAGGTGGCGATTGTACAGTCCATTGCGTGACTGTATAGTCTATCTAATGCCGTAAGAGTCCAAATAAAAGCATTTAATAATCCTACAATCCATGGCGATTGCACAGTCCAGTGCGTGGCTGTGCAGTCCACCTAGAGATTAGGATTATAATCAAAATAAAAACAAATTAAAGAAAAAATTAGCTAAGGCTCTTGGCGATTATGCAGTCCATTGCGTAGCTGCATAGTCTACCGATGCGAGTCGAATGAAAATAAATAAAATATATTCCTTTCCTTGTCCCGGCGATTATGCAGTCCAATGCGTGGCTGCATAATCTACCAAGCAGTCCTATCCTTCCAAAAGATATTAAAATAATAAGTGTCTAGCAATATTAAATGTTAAAACAATAAGTGTTTAGCGATTGCCCATTGCGAGGCAATCGTCAACGCACGATAAAAATTACGAATTATGCTCTTGTAAGCTCTGGCCGCGTTATGCAGTCCATTGCGGACGCATAATCGCCACCCAGGGTGATAAGAGTCGAACAGAGAAAAAGAACTGCGAATGACGCGAAAGATAAAAGTATAAACGCGATTTTTCAAGCGAAAGTTTCGAGCCCGAACTCTTAGAATATTATGTTAGTTGCGCATCGCGAATAAAGACGCTAAGCGCAAGTAACGTGACCGTCACAATATGGTATATCTTCTTTAAAGGTGATAAATCAATACATGGTAAGAAAACTACAGTCCGAATGTTACCACTCACAACTTCTACATAAATTAAATATTACATTAAATTTTTAACAATAAATCTTGTTCGATTACAAAGTCCTTTATTTAAATTAATATATCTTAAAAGTATAATAATAGCTCCAATTTTTAAATTTCATTTATGAGGCGCTAAACCATTAGGTGTTAATGAATTTAAGAACTCGACTAATAGCGTAATATCTAAGGTTTCTTTATTAACATATGTAGCTAGCTGTATCTATCCTGATATACTCAGTTATATTTCCTTGTAATCCTAATAAAATATCAGTATTCATTTCTATTACATCAGAATTTTTCGTTGCTAAAATTATTTTTTCGCGCAATTCGTAATCATCAGTTTTTAAAGCTTCCCCAAATATTTCATTTGCATTATCAATTTCGCTTAAATTTTCAACTAAAATTTCTAAAACTTCAGTTTCAAAAGAGTAAGTTATGTCATTTTTAAGTTACCCTTAAGACTCCTTTAAGACACTTTTAAGACACTTTTAAGTCCATTTTAAGACACTATTGGGTCAGTGTAATGGCACTTTTAAGACACTTTTAAGACAATTATAAGATATTATAAGACCTTTTTAAGGCATTTCTAAGTCGCTTTTAAGCCGCTGTAGTATCACATGCACACACAAACAAACAAACAAACAAACAAACAAACAAATACACACACACACACACACACACACACACACACACACCCCTAATAATCCAATAATCCAGTCGGTAAGGTAGGGATCTTAATAAAGGTGTCCTATATATAGGTCACCACGAAGAAAGGCGATTGCTTGAAGTTTAATATATTTATATACAGGTCTCAAAACTGCACTGGATCATGTGCGTAATAGGCGTCCCATTCGCTCCAAGTCACCACCCTACATATGCACACATCGATAGCAAATTGATGCACCATTACGCCGATACAACTTCCCAACCACGACCGCCCCTGAACTAATTACACAGGCCCATAAACAAAGAAAGTACCCTGAACTTTAGTTAAGACCACCTTATAACCACGTATTTTGGCCTTCTAATCACGAATTTGACATAAAAAATAGGGGCCATCCTGCGTATTTTCGAGATAACTAAAAAAAACAATTTCGAGATATCTTAAATTATGAAGTTAAAAACTAATTTAATTATTTTAGCAAGAGGAGTTATGAAGTATTTAGTACACCCTTCAAAATCCATTATGAATCCCCTCCATACGATTTTTTGTCTCCGAGATATGCTGATTTAAATTTACAAAACGTATTTCAAGAGCAAATAAATTGTATTTCGTATCTCGGAGATGAAAAATCGTATGGAGGTGATTAAAAATAAATTTTGAGGGGTGTACTAGGTACTTTATAATACCACTTGTTAAAATAATGCAAAACTTTGTAACGTTATAATTTTAGATATCTCGAAATTCGCATGAAGACCCCTATTTTTTGTGTCAAATTCGTGATTAGAAGGTTAAAATACGTAGGAATAAGGTGGTCTTAACTTAAGTTCAGGGTATTTTTTGTTGTTTGTGGGCCTGTATAATTACTAAAATCTAAGACACTTCCTGTTGTGTATCGTTCCACTAGATTCTATTTGCAAGTAGAATTTTTTTATTTGGCTAGTACAACACATTTCAAATCTGTTAAGTACTTAAAAATAGCATTTTTTTCTAAATTATCGATTATATTAACTTTTTACCTATTTTACCTAATTGTATTATTTTGAATCACATTGCAACCTTCGAGCATATAAGTATGGAGGTAGCCCTCCTATGATTGGACGCGTTACCAAACGAAGAGAGAGATAGCATCTACTCGCACAGAGACTATCTCTTTCTTCGCCTGGTAACTCTGAATTAACTGCCGATAAATTAGACTTGGTCGGTCAAATAGGTCAGTAGGGAGTTAGGACCTCATAACCCCACTACAGCTAATATCGATTAGATATACAGTTGAATTTAATTTTATTCTAAAATCGAAGATGTAATTAGTTGACATTAAGACTCTTTCATTATTTAATGTTACAATCGTTTAACAGTATGTGTATTTGATTAGGTGGGACACGCAAGGCGACTTCACAACGATGCACCCATTGCCAGTTGTTAAAGTGCGTTTGTACACTGAAAATCCAGCGATATTAGCCCTGGAGGATAAGGAGCTGGGCAAAGTCGTATTAAAGCCAACGCCATTATCAAGCCGTGCACCAGAATGGCACCGGATGACAGCCTCACGAGGCAATCCTGATCAGGATCTTCGCATTAAAATTGCCTGTCGTATGGACAAGCCGCTGAACATGAAGCACTGTGGTTACCTATACGCGGTGAGCAAGTCTGTATGGAAAAAGTGGAAAAAGCGCTATTTTGTTTTGGTCCAAGTCTCACAGTACACCTTTGCGATGTGCTCGTACAAAGAAAAGAAAAGCGAGCCGTCGGAAATGATGCAGCTGGATGGCTATACAGTGGACCATATAGAGTCAGTATCCGCTAACCTGATGGCTGGAATGGACTTGCAAGGTGGAAGGTGAGGAAGCTGCTTTTTTCATTTGTGTCTTATTTATCCTAATGTTGAGACATTCGAAACAAATGTTATATAAGACAACCGCTAATATATTGTGCGCACAACTCGAAGTACTTACTAATTTGTGTGTTGATCTTTTTAGGTACTTTTTCAACGCCGTTCGCGAAGGAGACAATATCGTCTTCGCCTCGGACGACGAGAACGAGTGCCATTTGTGGGTGACAGCAATGTACAGAGCAACAGGCCAGTCACACAAGCCTACACCACCCGTATCGGTTGCGAATAAGAATTCAACTATCAGCAAAATACAAGGCGACACTGACCGAGCGAAGAAACATGGCATGGAGGACTACATAAGCGCTGATCCTTGCAAATTTGATCACGCGAGTCTTTTCAAGTTCCTGCAGAATTTGACGCTGGATTATAGATTGAACGATCCTTATTGTTCACTTGGATGGTTCTCACCTGGTCAAGTTTTTGTTTTAGATGAATATTGTGCCAGGTGTGTCAATTATGAAAATAGTTTTAAAATTATCACCATGTACACAGGGAGAAATACTCTTGCAATATTTAGAATATCAAATAATTTTTAATACATTCATAGGAAAGTTGGGCCAGTTTCACTTTGTATTAAATTTTGCTATGCTAATTTTTACGATCCCACATGGCAACTATAAATATATGTATGTGGAATCTGTATATACGTTAATGGAGTTATCAATATTCCTATATACAAGATCAATGAACTTCTCCAATATCCGCAATGTCTAGACTATATTGGAAACGGTTTATTTACATCGACTGTAAAAATAGTAAGCTAAACTGTCTTGCCTAGAAGTTTTAATTTGTGTGTAATGTCTTTCTTTAGAGTGAGTTCCCCTTGCCTCTCGCTTTTCGGGTGCTTTTTTGCTTTTCCTCTTATTTACTGACCGTGGAAATCACTTTAAAACTATTTTAATTTAATTAAATAACTTATATAAAAAGGATCCCAAAAGTAAGAGGCAAAGGTAACTCACTCTAAAATAGCATTGTGAAAGTGAGAAGCAAGAAGAACTCACTATAAAGAAGCAGCCCAAAGGGAACCTTCTACATCTTCATTGTTGTTCGTAGGTTGCGCCAAAAGAAGGATTCTGACGTTAAAAATAAAAGTTTTCATAAAAAAAAAGGTTGACCTTAAAATCTCTACTGAAAAATCTCACCTGAGATTTCATCCGAGCCTCACGAGACCTCATCTTCAAATGACCTTAAAGATGAGGTTTAAAGTCAGATCCAAGGTCACAATTAAACTTAAAAATACAGAAAGAAAATTAAATATTTCTGAATTTTCATATTTTAATTCCTTTTAATAATGCTAAGGACCCTACTACATATTTTCTTCCAAAAAAATTTAGCATAAATGAAAAATGTTGACATATACGATGCCATTTTGAGTCAAGTATCTTAAAGACTATCGTTTGAGCTTCCTTCAAGCAAATTTTCAAGTCAAGCAAATAACTCGATCAAAAAATAAGTGAGGTTAAAGAAAAACATTTCAAAATTTCCCATTTTATTAAAGTTAATCCACCATATTGGGAAAATGAATTAACTTACATGAAATTATAGGACGGATTTCGAAAGAGCACACGCAAAAATTATAGATATTAAGTTTTATTGAAATCAGTCAGCAATTTTTATGAAAACTTGAAACGTGAAAGGAGAGTGGCAAAAGTCCATTTTTATGCAGAAACAGAACTTCGTGTTTTTGCATTTCCCACCAAGGTTTTATATTTCTACGGTTTAGACTTATAGAACAATATTTCAGGAATGCTTTTTCTAAAGTGTCTTTTAACGTATTGAAAACTTTCTTAATTTCTTTGATTGAGGACATTTCCGATACCTGGGTTTGTATTTCGGATTTCAGTTTGCCCTCTATGAATTTTGAGAATTTCTGTCAGTCCGTTTTAAAAGTAATCTCCTCTATTGTTAAATATAAGACTATTGTAAAAATAATTTTCCTCTTATCCAAATAGGTGTTTTTAAGAGAAACATTCCAATCTTCTACTATAGTTTTTTTCAAATTTGTGGTCAGGGTTAGATCTATTACCTCCTCCCTTATCTTATTTGAAAAAGTGGGTATATTACCCTTATTACATATGACAAGGTTAGTAGATAGTATACAATCTAATACTAAGTCACCTCTTCCATTGATGCTTTTGCTTCCCCACTGGACGTGATGTACTTCCCCGTTAACATCGTATTCTACAACTAGCTACTTCCCCTGTGCCATCGTTTTCCTCACCAGGCTTTGGAACGCCTGTGGTAGTAGTTGTCTATCCTTGTATGACATGTATTCTGAGACCAAAAGCAGCACAGACCTGTCTCGTTGTTCGCATATTATCAGTATCAGATCGCTTGTAGTGTGCCGTGAAAGTAATACAAATTGCAAAGTTTTTCTGGATACTATTTTTTACCTGTCGTTTGAGTGTGAAACAGGTTGTAACTCTTTGTCCTCAATCCTCGAAGTTTGTCTCTTACAAGCCATTCTTAAATTAAGGCTATATCCACTTTGAAGGAGAAAAAGTGAAGTGAGCGATCGTTAGATAACCAATAATTGTAATTTATTGAGCGTGTAAAAATTTCGAGGGTTACCAACGAATTTACAGGCTGAACAATGAAATGAACACAATAATAATAAAATAAGAAAACCAAACAAGAAAGTTAAACTGTTATAAAACTGTTGCGTAAAAAACACCTTGAGGCGAGTCACATAACATATGGTTCTCTTAACCCATTAACGCCGAGGTGATCAGAATTTTTACTAACTTCTCAACGTGTTTATTTATTATGTTCTCGGACCAAAAAAATAATGCAATACCTCTATTCCTACGCGAAATTTGATGCTCTTTCAGAACCTGAGCTTGAGATTTCGATTAGACACCGAGAAAAAAAAATATGGCCGATTGAAACGTGAAAAACATGAAAATTTTCGAAAAAAAATTTTTTTCGCATTTTTTTTCACAATGACACCGCAAAGGTATCAACTTTGTACTATGATCAGAGGTGATCATGGCACTCGAACATTAAGAGGAATTTTTTTCAGAAAAATTCATCGACGTGTTTTTCAAAATGGCGGCGAGAATGAA
>UELV01100491.1:0-12922 GCA_900490015.1 Megastigmus stigmatizans
AGTTGTAAAAGAGCCCTCTAAGAAGATGTCTGAAAAATTGCTTATTAAATTTTGAGCTTTTGGGATTTTGCAAAATATGGCCATTTTGAAGAGGTTAAAAATATTTTAGAATCATGAAAAAAATTTTCTCGCAATATTTGAACATCGATTGCACTTTTTTGCAGTATTTTGAATTATTGTCATTAAATTTTCCTTATGAAAAAAATTCATAAAGTTGAAAATTTCCAAATTTTTTAACTTTTTTTGTGAAAAACACGTCATATTTTTTTTCAGGAGTATTTTAACAAAAAACCGGTATCACCATTCGAAAGAACAGCTCAAAATACGTCGGATACCTTTTTTCAAATTTTTTCAAACCTTTTTTTAGTTGAAAAAAAGCCTTGAAAAGGATGTTGAAAATTCGGGGTCTTGGTCGTTAATGGATTAATAGGTGTGTTTCACAGCCTCCAAATGTGCGCGCACTCATACATCATTACATTCACGTTCACGCGCATCAAGTACCTATATTAATAATATGTAATAGATTAATATGTAACACAGTTCAACATCTTAGTTAATCAATTAGTGTTTTTTTTTTTCATTCATTTAGGTAATAGGATCAACGCCAAATCAACAAAAGAAACTTATTTACAACAATTATTCAAATGATCAAGTTATTAAAAAATCAGTAAGTGTCGTTGAATATATTAAAAGTATAAATGTTATAAAAAAGCATTTTATCTGAATGCTGTAATGATTACAAAGAAATTAAATGTATTACATTTTTAAAATATTCGCATGGACGTGAGCTACTATTATTAGATTAAACAATATATTAATCAACACAAGACAATTTTTTTCTCAATTTTCAATAGTTTGCGAAGGATTTGATATACCTAGATCCATCCGATACTTTACTTAGTTGCACTTTGTTAGAATTTTATTTTCGTTATATATTTTTGTATTTGCTTCTCGGATCTTTCGTTATGTCCTTTCAGGGTCATATGTGTACGGAAGTAGCATTTACTATCTATTTTCGATGTTCGCTTCTCAAATCCAACTTTTAATTGTCATTCGTCAAGTAAAGATTCATGCAGCACTGTTTACCCTTGATGGTATATGTATACATTAGAGCGGAAAATAGTTTTTTTTTTTCACTTTATTCATTTCGGTCACATATATCTTATATTGAAAAGCGCGTGCATGTGCGCAAAGTTTATTAGAGAGATGAATTAGATTAAGACGACCAGCAAAGTACTAGGAGTTTCTTATGTATTTAAAATTGGAAAATAACGAAAACATTATTATATAAGGAATTTGTTTTTTACTATCAAACTAGGTAAACAAATTTTTTAGTATTAATTTTAATGTATTATTAGCATGTACCTATATTTTTACCAGAATTAATATTCTTAACTCATTTGTACAATGAAAAGCTCTAATTTATGTAACTACTTATTCGACTTACTTATAATAATGATTTCTTCGTTATTTTCCTATACTAAATTCTACATAAGAAACATCCGGTGCTTTGCGGTAAGCTGATTTTCTCATCGGGAGCTTGTGCGCATACGTTTTTCGACTCACAAAATTGATATTTCACCAAAGTAGATAAAAAAAAATTAAAATCTACCTTATACTTTAGTGTATGTAAACCTGTGCACAGATATGTAACATATCTCGACAGGAACTGCTCTGTCGGGGACTTATGTACTATATGTGTACTCGCTAGGTTGATATACATATCTATACATAGTACATAGTATTATCTTGTAAATGACAAAAATAATTTAGAATATAGATGTTATCTAAATAATTGAATATGATAATTTGAGTAAAACTTCATTGGTAATATAAATATATGTTTATTTATTTTTTAGAGTACTGTGCAATCGGAAGCTGAAAAAATGTTCGACGCTTTAACGCAAACATCACTTCAACCTTCAGAAAATTCAAAAGAAGTAATTATAATTTTTTCATTTTTAAAATGATCAAGTAAGAAATTGAATGTAGTAGAAATATTACTAACAATTGAGACACTAATTATACCTATAGACAAAGAATATTTCCTTCGTTAATTTAACTGACGGAGGTAATATCATATCGTCTATATAAAGTTAATTACCGAGAATTGGTAGGTTCCATCGCGTAAAAAATTAATTACGAAAATCTCCAAACCCGTATTTTCGGACTAAAATTATTTCATATTTTAGAGAAACAATTAAAACTCTTACAATTTGATTAATTGTAATAGAGATGAGTCATGCAATAGAACAACAGTAATTAAGTAACTTCATTTATCAAAGTCACGTAATTTAATTAATATATTATACTTACAAATTTTTTTGTTTTTTTACAAACATCTGTGGAGAAATTATTTGTTATCTCAAAAATGCAACAATGCTTTCATACAAAAATTGGCGATAATTGCTTAACCATAAGATTCGATCCTTTTATATACATATTACACCAATGTCACTTGATCAGCATCAATAATATCAAATTAAGTATTACTTACACTTCTGTTTCATTCACAGGATGTATTCAAAGTACCAAAAGCATACTCGACTCCAGTTAGAAAGAAATATGCTCAAACTCAATCAAAGAAATATTAACAATTGTCGTAATAAAATTAATTTGAGTACTATATATTCAAAGCTCATTATAATAAAAATTTTTTTCATTTCCTTTTTTTAACTAAAAACGGCTGCACCTTACTAAAACTTGTAAGTAATTTTTATGCGAAAGAAAATTACTTTTTAAAATTAATACAAACAAGTGTTTAGCGATCAATTACACAGCTGATGAAATACTGATGAACATACAGTTATACGCTTATATACCAGCCATACGTTTTTTTCCTGATTTGGTTGATAAAAAGTATTTTTGTTGATAATTTGAAAGGTATGCATCACAATTGAATAATTTATAAAAATGTTTTGAGCCAATTTGTTCTACTTCAATAAAATGTTAAATGTAAATTATCTTTACAATGATTAATAAATTTCATTCTTGGAAAAATAATCAATTAATTAATTTATCATTATTTATGGTGTAATTTATGGTGTGTTCTACACTCTCATTCGAAAGAACAGCTCAAAATACGTCGGATATGATCTTTTTCAAATTTTTTCAAACCTTTTTTGTAGTTGAAAAAAAGCCTTGAAAAAGATGTTGGAAATTCGGGGTCTTGGTCGTTAATGGGTTAAGCTTTATGTGCACGGTCTATATGTACTGTAATAGTATACATTATTGTAGCATTATGTTACACCAGAGATTAATATATAGATAAGCGTCGATCTACATTCGTTGGTTACACTTTATTTGAATTTTATATTCAAAGAGGTTATATTCTTAAAGGTTAAATGAAAGCAGATGAAAGTAGTAACAACGAAGATAGACCTTATAGAGTCACTCTGGTTTATCTTCGTTGATACTACTATACACTGTTTATACTATATATAATATAGTTTAGATGAAGTTAAATAATTTACTTATTTTATATTTAATGTAATTTCATAATTTTATAAGTAATTTCAAGCATCATAATCGCATCATTATCATTATTATCAGGTATTATTTATTATTTATTATGTGTATAATTTCCTGAAAATACAATTTTTAAACTAATGATTGTAATTGTTTACATGTGCGTATATGGCATTACTAAAAATGTCTAAAGAATAATTTAAATTAAAACTACATATTAATTGTATAACTTATTATTAATTCTTATTAAGTATTTTACTTATTCATTTGAATTCAATAATCTGTATGCTTAATATTATCATTTAATTTATGAAAATAGGTTTTTAAACGTTTTATTTTTAATAGTTTTCTTATAGGTTAAATAACTTAAAAATGTTGTGGCGTGCATTAACAAAGCCAGGACCATTCAGTAGTAAAATACCAGCAATAGCAACAGCAACTGGAATGATTGCATGTATGGGTTCATTTTGTGCTGAAATATTTCTTCATTCTGTCTTCATTGAACAATACAAAAATATGTTACAAGCACACAAGTAAGTTAAGAAAAAATACTATTAATAATTCTTTTTTCAATGAATCTGTATTGTCTGATAATTTGTAGATTTGGACAACCAGTACAATTAAGCGAGGATGCTAAAAAATTATTTGAAGAAGTATTAGTTGATCTAGAGCTTGCTGAACAGGAGAAAAAAAGATTTACTCCTTTTCCAATCGCAGCTTTCCATCCATTTAATGCAGGCTTACCTAGTTTTATGTATAATGGTCAAGGAATAATTGGCATTCCTTTTAATTATTCAGAAACGAATAGATCTAATTTAAATTTAACAGAAATGCGTTTAGGTGCTAATAAAGAACCAGTAAATATTTATCACCCAGCAGCAGAGGATCTGATGCATTCATTGTTACTCTCTACTAATGCAATGAAATTTGGTATTGCTCGAGAAATACTAATGTGCCAAAAAGAGCTGCCATTTTATCGTTCTATTGAATCGGGATTAATGATGCAGGCAACAATTTTCACAGCAGCTTTTTCAAGGGTAAAATTAAATTTAGGTAACAAACCTATAATGTTCCAGGCTGTAGTTTATGGATTGATAGGGATTTTTGGATTTTCTGTATGGTTTCAACTAAGGGATTATTTTAATATATATTGTGAGAAATCTGTAGACAAAGAATTGGCCAAACTTGGACCAAAGTACATTGAAGGGGGGAAAGAATTTTATGAAAAAGACATTGAAAAAAATATTGCTCTGCGGAAGTTAATGGGTGAATCTGGAGCTAAGCTGTATAATACAAATGGTGATGAATTATTTTTTATTCGTCGCAAAAAAACGCCGCTAACATACAGGAAAAAGTTTTTCAGTGATATTGTATTGCGGGAAAATGAACAGATTGCATAATTTATTAATTTTATTGATTTTTATTAATAATGAAAATGCTAAGACTAGTCGTAAAACGTCATTTATTTGTATATAAGTATTTTAAATAAAACATTATAATTACATCATTATGTACAATTGTTATTTACTAATATATTTCGCCTCTTAGATTTTCATTGAAATCAGTTTCAAGCAACTCGAAATTTATACCATCTTGCTACCAAAAATCATACCATTTTTAGTGATTGAATTAAGTGAAGTAAAAATATTATGAGAATGTCACAAAGTTTAGCTCTGATATTATCTGATCAATTTTTTTTACAAAGATATTAATTTAGTTAAGCTGTTTAACAGTTATATAATAAAAAAATATTTGTTTTAATATATTAATCGATAATTTTGACAAAATCAATTTTAGATACTGCAATCTATAAATATATAAAATAAATTTCATTAATAGCAAAGAAAAAGTGGAAATATTTGCACCAGTTGTCTTTTACATCTTAATACAATAAGGGCAGCTTGTGGAATTGGCCCTTTTACTTAATGCAGTATAGACATGAATATTAAAATATTCATTATTTTTTAAGTTAACCATGATTCTAGTAAATGCAAATCAATAAACTATGTTATGTCAAACCCAATGATCCAAGCTAAAAAAAAAGATGCATTAATATTCATTAAATATTTTAAATTTACATTAATAAATACTCTGATCTACATGCATACCAATGACAATTTATCTTCTTCTTTTTTTAAAATTTTTGAAGTCTGCTCTTGGTCAAATTTAACAACTGCAGCAATTACCTTCGCAAGCACCATAGTTTCTTTACCCATCATATATTTATAAAGTATGTTTCTAAGATACTCAATTTCCGTTGAATCTTCGACAGACTCTTGCCTTAATTTCACTAATTTTCTCAGTTCAGATAATTCTCTTTTTTGAGATAACAATGTTTGTTGGAGTGTGTGAAACGAACCAGTATTTGACTGAACTGCTGCCATTGCTACTCTAGTAGTATTTTCTAATTCCTAAATGGAAAAATAAAAAATTGAGATGCATAAAAACTTATTATTTCTGTTATTCATTCATATTGTACAATAAATATAAGTGATTATAGTCCAACGATATTAGTATGTGCATATAATTGTGAAAATATTAAAATAAATAGTGAATAAATTAAATAAAAAATAATTCAAAATAAATAATCACCTTATCTAATAATTCGGTATTTTCATCATTCTAAAAGGTATAGGGAAAAAATTAAAATTAAAATAAAAAGTAAAGTCAAAAGAATAAATATAATATATAAATAAATATAATTAAATAAAATTAGAAAGTTAAAAAACTTACTTTTCTTTCACTTTGCCATTCATTAGTAAGTTCTGCAACCTCTTTTTCATGCTTCGTTTCTAACTGACTTGTTTTTTGTTTAACAATTTGTTTCCATTTTTTATCAAGATCCTGTATTTCTTCTACATGTTCTAATTTTATTTCGTTTATTTTAGCTAAAAGTTTTTCAATTTCGTGTGTTTGTTTTTTTGAGTTTTCATTCTCTAAAATTAAGCTTTCAATTTTTTCTGACTTTTTAGTAAGTTCTACTTGAAAATCCTTTAGTTGTTCTCTATATTCTTGTATAGTATCTGATTCATAATTTTGTTGACGATCTAAATAGAAAAAAGAAAAGATCATTAAGTAAATTAATGTTTTTTGAGAAATCATATAAATTTAATAATATTTATTTTAATTCATAATACATTATGATTGGATTAATCTTACCAAATCTTTTTTCAAGGGCAGCTTGCAATTCTTTCTCTTTATCATGGAGTTGAGCCTGGAATTCTTTGACAATTTGCTTTAATCTTAAGCTTTGTTCTTCTTCATTAATTTTTAATTGTTCTTGTAATTTAGCTGCTTGATTTTTTAATTTTTCATTTAGAGCTTGCATCTGTGTTTCTTTGGTTTGAAACGTAACTAGTGTTTCGTCCAATTGTGATTCCAATTTTCTTTTTTCTTGCATCATCAACTCTTCATCTTTGGATTTTGCACAATTAATACTTTTTATGTCGTCCTCTAATTTTAAATATTTTTCATGCAAATTTTGTAATTCAGATTCTTTATTTGATAAACTTTTCTCTGATTCATTTGCTGCTTCATGCCATCTTTTAATTTCATTACTTGTTTTTTCTTCTAAACCTAATTTTAATGAAGATAATGCATCAATTTGTTCTAAAAGTTTGGAATTTTTCGATTCCATTTCCTTTAATTTGCCATCTTTTACTTCTAATTCAATTTTCAAATTATAATTTTCACTTTTTGAATTATTGCACAGAGAATCTAGTTCTTGTACTTTTAAAGATAATGTAGCTTCTAATTTATTAATTTCAGTTTTACAAGACTGTAATTCATTTGTTAAATGTTCATTTTTTACTTGAAATTGTTCTAAATCTAATATTTTATTTTTCAAACTTTCCACTTGTAAACTTAATTCTTCATTTTTTTTGGTCAGATTTTCAATTTTATCTATATAGTTTATATTTTCTTTCTGACTATTATCAGCGGCATTTAATAATTCAGTCAATTCAATATTTTGAGCTTTTACTTTTTCTAATTTTATTGCTTCCGTTTTTAAATGATCCAATTCAGAATTTGTAGTTTGTAATTCGAATCTGTAAGTTTCAAGTTCTTTAGAGAAAGCACTATTTTTATTTGATAAATCATTATTCTTTTTTTCCATATTTTGAAGTTTTTCAAGCAATTTATTTTGCGACTGTTCAAGAGCTTCATTTAATGTTAATAAATCTTTCTGGCTGTCTTTCAGATTGTCTAATTCATGAATTATGTCTGTTTTCTCATTCTTTAAAATGTCTAATTCGTCTTTGCTTGTTTTGAGTACATTAAGTTCAATCAGTAATTTGGAATTATACTCATTTAATTCTTCATTTTCTTTTATTCGAATATCTAATGATTGTCTGTATGCATTTTCAGTAGTTTGTAATTTTATTTTCTCTTGTTCTAATTCTGCAGCTATGACATTTTTATCATCAATAGTTTTCTGTAATTTCTCTTTAAAAGCTTTTAATTTTTGCATAAATTCAGTTTTGGTATTAAGTGCTTTCTGTAACGAGTCTTTAGATTCTTGCAGCTCCACAGTTAATTTTTCATGTGTTTCTGTTGAATTTTTCAATTCTTCATGCAAATGAGATAGCTCCTGATTATTTTGTTCAATCAATTTCTTATAATTTTCACATTCACTTTTTATTTTAGACGCTTGTTCTTCTTCTATACTTTTTTGTTGTAATTCATTAAATTCACTGCTCTTTTTATCAAATTCCATTTTGATAGTGCTAAGCTCAGATTTAAGAAACTCAATTTCTTTAATCATAATATTACGGTCTTCAGTTTCTAATTTTAAGGTCTGCACTATATCTAATGTTTCTTCATATTTTTGTAATAATTCTTTATATAGTACTTCTTTCTCAGAAAGTTTATTATTTAAATCATTCATTATCGCTTCATGTTGTTGATTTTTTAAAGAAATATTTTTTAGAGTAGACTCTTTTTCAAGTTTGGCTTCATAAAGTAGCTGTTCTCGTTCATTGCATAATTTTTCAAAATCATTTAACTTGTAATGCAGATTTTCGATTTCTACAGTATATTTATTGTTCTTTGCTTCCAAATCATCAAAATGAATTATTTTAATTTTCATCTCCTCTATTTCATTATGTTTCTCTTTCAACTCTTTTTCTAAGGTTACTTTTTCATTTACAATTCTTTCTAACTGTGTGCTATTATTACTACAATTGCTTTTAAGGTCTTCCAATATTTTTGTTTTCTCCTCTAATTCATTAATTTGCAATTGAAGTCTTGAAGTTTCTTTAGTTAGAGAAGGAAATACTTTAAGAGCATCCTCTACAGTTTCAGTTATTGCACGTTTCCCATCTAAAATATTGTTATTCACATTACTTTTAAGTGTTGCATAATCTTTTTTTAAGTTCTTAACAGATTTTTTACATATTTTGAGATATTTAAGTAAATTATTCTTATGATTAACTAAATTATTAATTTCCTTTTTAAGGTCAGTTATAGTTGTAGAAGATGACTTGAGTTCACTGGTAAGTCCTAAAATCTCTGTGTTTTTACTTTCAAGTTCATCTTGCAGTCTAAACACTTTATCTTCATCACTTGTTTTACTTTTTAAAATTTTAATTTCATCTTCTTGCATTTGTAATTTTAGTTTAAATTGTTTGAAATGTTCATTATATTCTTCATTTGCTACATTTAACTGATCTCGAAGATCATTTTCAATGGTCAATGCATGTTCTAATTCCTTACATTTCTTAGCATGTCTTTCTGTTAAATCATTATTGGATTTTTCATTATCAATCTTTAATTTTTCTAAAGAAGTTTTTATTTCAACTAATTCTTTTTCAAAACTTGAATTTTGAAATTTATATTGGTCTACCAATGTTTCACATTCTTCTTTCTTGGCATTTAAATCTATCAAAATAGTTTCTTTTTCTTGCAGTTCTTGGGTTAATTTTTTAATCTTTTCTGATTCATTTTGTGTTACCATTGACTGATTTCTCAATTCTTCTAATTTTTCTAATAGTTCTTTATTTTTACCTACTTCTTCACGATACTTAGAACCCATTTTTTCCTCCAAGTCAATCAATTTTTGTTGCATTTCTGCTTGCAAATGCTTTAGTGCTTCTGATTTACCACGTAAATGTTCTTGACTTGCTTCTGCATTCTGATTTGCAACTAGCTTAATCTTTTCTAATTCTTGTTTCTGTGCATCTACAGTTTCTTTGAGAGATTTTTCCATTTCAACTGCTTGTTTTAGCTCTGATCGAAGCAGCTTTATTTGCTCTTCTTTTCCTTCCAGTTCTCTATGAATCGATAATTTATTTTCTGCCAGCGAAATAACCGATTCCTCTTCTCGTTTTTTTAGTACATCAACTTCTTCTTTTAAACGTATATACTCTGCTTTTGTGTTTTTAAATTCATTTTCCATACCATCAAGCTTATCCTTGCTTGATTTTTGCAAAATATCATAGTCTCTTTCTAAAGTATTTTTTTCATTTGTTATTTCTAGTATTTTATCTTTACTACGTTTCAACATGTCTTTATATTTTTCCAAAAATGCCTCCATCTTTTGCATTTTATCTTTTAGTATTGCATTTTCTTCAGATAACTTTGAATCTTCATTTAATTTTTCTGTTTCAGGATTACTTGACAAATCAACTAGAATATCAACCTTATCATTTTCGCTATGATTTTCATCAACTCCTATACTATCTAAACCTTCAGCATTCGATCCTTTTTCTTGTATCAACTTAATCTGTCACAAAATTAATACCTTAAAAAAATAATGCATTTTCGAAACGCAAGTAGCAGCATTATAAAAAATTAAACAATTGAAAACAAAATAAACTAGTTAAATAATGTAACACCTATCATAAGACTATTAATATAAAATTAAAAAATGATTACTATGAGTAGTTTTAATGATTGATATATTAAAAATAAGTAAATATAATTTATAAGGACCATAGTCTTTTAGTATAATGGAAACATGGAAAATCATTGAATTAAAATAACTTACTTTTGTTCGTAAAGAATTAATTACATGATCCTTCTCTTCAATATCATTTCTTAGTGCATCTTCCAAATGTGCTTTGGCTTGTTGTTCTAGTTGACATTGTTCTTTAAGATCACTAATCCTTCGTAAGGCCTTATCTTGTGTTTCAACCAAAAGACTTTCCAATTTTGTTTTAGCACGTTCTATTTCTCGATAATGCGTAACAAGGTCAGAAAATCTTCCTCGATATTTATCATATTTAGTTCTTGCTTTGCGATATGCAGAATACAATTGTTCTTTAGAAACACGATCTAATTGTGGACTTATATTATCATCAACTTCACTTGCAGACTGATCCATGTCAGACTAAACATTTATAATATTATAAATATATTTTCACTTTTATTTCTTCTGTATAAAGTTATGTTTTATAAATATATTATACCGTACCTGCAAATGATACATGCTTCCAGCACCTTCATATATGGGAAAAAGGAAAGATGCATCACTGATGTTACTGCTAACAGATGACCTTCTTGAAGTATTAGAATTTACTGATGGAGGTGTTAAATCAACTGTTTGAAATCCATGCTTTGCTGGGCTATTTTTTGGTGTTTCTGTTTACAAAAAAATTTTAGAATTTAAAAATTTCAATGAATAATTATTTAATTTACCATTATTTGTCTTCTTTAATTTAAACATTGGTATGAATATAATATGTCAAATTTAATTATAACTAAAAAAAACTAAGTTGCTATTTTTAAAGGAAGTACAAATTAAATTGAATATGCTCCTATTATCTACTCGACATGCTTATCTTAAAAATGTAAATTTTAAGGAAGTGGGAGGGGAATTACCATCTGTTTCTTCAGTAAGACTGAAATTGTCTTTGGATGACAAGTCTTGAATTGAGCTACTTGACAATGATGGTGATACAACTGCCTGTAAATCACATTAATATATTTTTTAAACAATCTAAATTAAATTAAAAAAACCGCCAACAAAACCTATTGCAAAGAAAAATATTTGTACCTGTGCCAGTTGCTGCATACTTGCTTGCAGCCTAGCAGGAGATTGTTTCATTTCCTCAGCAAGTTTATCTTTAAATTTTTTGAACATTTCTTAAGATATTTTATAAAAACACTGAACTGACAAATTTTCAGCAACTGATGATTTTGTTATTGATGTTTACTTGAATACTTGAGATACGTCTTGATGAGAACACGTCATTTTTAGTATTTTTAAATAGAATTCTATAACTATACTAATAATTCTTTACGGCTAGAAAATAGTTATTACAGAATTCATAGTGATTTTAATTGCGACGACATCTATTTATCGATACGTTATCAGTTTATTTATACAGTCGTTAAGTAAAGTATATACTATGATGGAGGTTATAATCAACGTCATTAAGGGCTTCGTCAATCCTCATATATATGCAGAATAAGGACAGGACTACAGTCTATATATACAGGAGCCAGCACATGAGCTCAAGCCTCAAATATTGTTTTCATGAAGTTTACACATTTTTCAGCAATCAGCTATGATGCAGTGGCGCCAAATTATGAATTTTATTAAGTAAGTATACTTGGTTACTTTAATACGAATTTTGTTATATTTTTTGTATTAATTATTGAATTTATTTATTTAATCATTATGTATAAAAAATGTTTTACAATTGGTTGAATTTTAGCAGCTAGACATTCAGTTAGTATATTTCAACGTGTTTTATATATAGGTAAATAATTATTGTTTATCAATTATAAATATAAATTGCCTGCAGACGTTAAAGAGAGCTCGTGCAGTTACATATATACAGGGCGTTTGGAAATTGACCGAAAATAAGGGTACTGCGATATAGAGGAGGAAATTTTAAGACATACGTAACTTCTTCGTTTTTCGATTAAACGCATAAATTTTGAGTTATAGACAATTGAAAATTTAGAAAATCAGCCAATCAGCTCGCGCCGCCGTTACCGCGCCAGCGACAGGGGAGAGAGTGGGCGGAGCTTCCGCGCTACGACAGAAGCAAATTGAGTACACCCTAGCCTGCAGATTTAAGAATATGAAAAAAAAAATACCCATCGATAGATCTTAAAGTGCTCCGTCGATCTGTATCATTTTTATAAAGTGCTCCGTTTTCTATTTTGCAAAAAAAAATCGATAAAATTCGAATCTTTAAATGCCCATATCTCTTAAAATAAGGACTTTTTTAACATGATTCGAGTGTCAAAAAAGTGCTCCGTGGCCAATGGAAAGTGCTCCGCAGTTAAAAATTGAATATTGATAATTTTTTATTTAATAAAAAATAAAAATAAATTCTTGGTTTAGAAAAAGCTAAAAAGATATACAGCGCATGCGCAAAGTACTGAGTATGCGCAAAAGGGTTTATCAAAAAGTCAAAATTTCATATTCAGCGCATGCGCAGTACTTTGCAGAAAGATAAGAAGCTTGGTTTTTGCGAAATGAAAGTGGTGTCAATTATAT